>CAUYPK010170240.1:0-40421 GCA_963574355.1 Loris lydekkerianus
TAAAGAAAGATGGAGACTTTACCTCTTTCATGTTTACATGGATGGAGCTGGAACATATTCTTCTTAGTAAAGTATCTCAAGAATGGAACAAAAAGTATCCAATGTACTCAGCCCTACTATGAAACTAATTTATGGCTTTCATATGAAAGCTATAACTCAGTTATAACCTAAGAATAGGGGGAGAGGGAGGGGAGGGAGGGGGGAGGATGGGCAGAAGGAGGGTGATTGGTGGGATTACACCTGCGGTGCATCTTACAAGGGTACATGTGATACTTAGTAAATGTAGAATATAATTGTCTTAATACAATAACTAAGAAAATGCCAGGAAGGCTATGTTAACATGTGTGCTGTTAAATATGTCAAACTGTTTATAAAACCAGTGTATGGTGCCCCATGATTGCATTAATATACACAGCTATGATTTAATATTAATAAAAATAAATAAATAAAAGGGAAGTAGCCACCTAAGTGATCTTGGGCCTTCATCTCTAGACCAGCTTGGCAGACATCAACCATCACTCATGGTGCTCTTGTCCACAGAGTGCATGTTGGAATGGAGAATATGGCACAGCAGCCCCATCTATGAATTCTTTTTCTAGTCTCTTTCTTGGAGGGAGCTCCTTGCTAGTCTGACCTGACTACCTGGAGTGCTTCAGCTCTTTTCATTCATAGTCTTTTCTGGCTCAGAGAGGCTGAGCAGAAGGCAAGAACCTTGGGAGTCTTATTATCTGTCTCCTGGAACATGTCCCTGAGTCATGTTGAATGCTCCATGCTCACAGTAGTCATCGGCATCTGTTAACAGAACAGCATTGATTTTATGGCCCTGGAACACATTTCTTTTTTCCACTGAGCTGATTTCTTATGGGCACTTCCCATGACGCACTGACATCTATCTCTAATGTACTTAAAAATGGAATTTTTCATTGAGAATTGGGACATTTACAATGAGATCCCACACTTGCATTCTTGGATTTTTCTTAGAATTTCCTGTCTAATCCAGATGTTTCTTCTAACAATTCCCCAGAGGTAAAGACAGCCAAATTTCATCTGAGGGCATTTGCTTGGTATTTAATTAGTATCCTCTAGCTGAGTGTGGCAAAATGTGTCTCTTGAATTCTTAAATTCTCACTCAATTTCTCATACCATTATGACTCTAGGTAAAAGGAAGGACTAATGAAAATGGGCTACCACGAAAGTATGAGGAGTGATGGATTTCTGAGTACAAGTTCTTTTTTTTTTTTTTGAGACAGTTTCACTTTATCGCCCTCGGTAGAGTGCTGTGGTGTCACAGCTCACAACAACCTCCAACTCCTGGGCTTAGGTGATTCTCTTGCCTCAGCCTTCTGGGTAGCTGGGACTACAGGCACCCGCCACAAGGCCTGGCTATTTTATTTTTGCAGTTTGGCTGGGCCTGGGTTTGAACCCACCACTTTTGGTATATGGGGCCGGTGCCATATGCACTCAGCCACAGGTGCCACCAAGTACAAGTTCTTCATAAGAAATTTCAAAGACGTAGAATATGGTCTTCAGAATTCTATAAAGCTGGGCTCGAATGTTTACTGTGTGATGATAAGTTACTTAGAAATTGTGTAAAATGGAATGAATAATAGCTGTTTCATGTCTAACTCATGCTTTTTCAAAGGTCAGAAACACCTCGTGCAATGTCTTACCATAGGCACTCAGTAAATTTTATTTTGCTTAATCTTTCTGTATCTAGGATTATTTTTCTAGGACAGAGTCTAAGAAAGGAAATTGTTGAAAAAAAAAGTGTAAATATTCTTACATAACCTTAAAGCTAATTAGTTTTCAAAAATTGCGCCACTTAAAAGCAATGCTTGTGATTGTCTCACCACGTTTGTCAGCATTGAGTACGAAGGACAAAAGATGTTCTCAGCTATTACATTGTTTTATTTTCACTTAATTGTACTGCTTTGATAGTTACTGTGTTTTGAATATTATTCAGTATCTTTTTAACACCTGGTAGGCTCCTAGATTACCTTGCTTTCAAATGGAGACTGTGACTTACATAATACTTTTTCTTATACAGCTCTCATTTCAAACTTTTATGTTATCAAAATAGCCTCATTGTACTCATCATTTAACTTTAACATGAGTAAGTTATAAAATTGTCTATATCAGGTGAATCTTTACCCTTTCATGTAGGATTTCAGTTGAAAAACAGGATTCTACTAAAAAAAGACAGTTTGGCAATTGCTTTTGTATGTAGAGACCCCTATCCTATCTTTCCCTGCCTGTCCTTCCCAAACTTCTCATCTTCTGACAGTCAGCCAGGCTTCTGATGCTGGACACCTGGTCCAGAACAGGGCTTCTTGTGCCACAGCTCACACAGCTACTTCCCCTTTCTTACTTGGGATAGGTGAGTCAGGGTGGTGGAGGTGCCTTGCTTCTCAACATGAGGTTCACAGACAGAGCAGCCTAGGTGTTGCTCAAGAGTTAGAAATGTAGACTCAGACATGATGAATCAGAATCTGCATTTTAAAAAGCTTAAACATCACTGGAGTAGGGGAAAAAACAGTCTTTGTAGTTTAAAAGCCTTGACATCAGTTTCTAGACCCATGCTGATTTAGCTGAATATCTTAGATTATTTAAGTCATTTAACCTCTGAGAGTATATGATTTTTTAATATGTAAAATGAGAACAATTATATCTCTACCTTATAGGTTTGTTTTGAAAATGAAATGAGCTAAGATCTGGGAACATGCTCTGTGAAGTACTTCTCAAATGGGAATCATGACCAAGGCTGGTCTTACCTTCAGGTCATTATCAACTGGACAATGAAATTTGGTGAATTTAATTGAAAATCTTCAACCTTAAATGAAATTTCTTGTTTCCATATTTTACATTCCAGTACCATTTCTGTATACCTGATTTTTTTTTTTTTTAATATTCCTGTTACTGCATTTAGAAATTTATTTAAGTCAGTAAGCTAGGTATGAACTTTAACCTGATTCATTTATTTTTCTCTATATTTACATTGGAAATTCTACTGTTGCTAGGCAAAGATTAGACTCAGAAATGAAATCTGTTGTTTTCTCCAGTTTCCCTAAGTCCATGCTCACAGGAAAATGAGAAGGAAGCAAGTAAATAATCTCTGTATATAACAAAAAGAAAAGAAGGGGGGAGATATACTCTGCTTAGAAAAACTCAAATGTTACATACTCACATATTTAAAGCAAAAAACATCTAAATGGTGAGATCCAAAGATAACATATTTCTAATCATTTAGATGGTTATTTAAGTTTGGCTTTGTATTGAAAAGGTTTAAAGTGTTTTTCAGTCTTTTTATTGCAAGGTTTTCATTCATCTCTTGTTGCTGGATTTATCACAATTTAGCTTCTCCAAGAAGGACTGATAGATACTATATTCCTTGATATCCTGTGTGTTTGAAACTGATGATTGTCTATATATTTGAATGTCATTTCAACTGAAGACCTCTAGTGCACATCTTTTTTCTCTGAAGACTTTGGAAGCTTTGCTCCACTTTCTCCAACTTTGACTATTGCAGTGGGAAAGTCTTAAGTCAAACTACTTTCCTTCCCTTTATTATAAGTCACTTAATTTTCTCCCATATCCCTATTCTTTCTTGACACTTCAAGTCCAGTAAATTTACCAGGTTACACCTCAATGTTTGTTATGGTGAGCTTTTCACTCTAAAGATTTGAGAGTTTTTTTTTGGTTTGTTTGTTTTTTTTTTAAATAGGGAAGGTTTTTTTGCTATTATTTCTCTGGGTATTGTTTTCTAGTTTCATTTGCTCAGTGAATTTTAGAGATTTTCATGATGAATTTCCTATGTATGGTTTTATTATTTGTAGTTTTTCTAATATTCTTTAAATTGTATTTTGTTCAACTTTCTTTTCTCAAATCTGTCAGAATTTGACATGCTTACTTATGTTTCCATTAATGTCTGCTCTGCTCTTGTTTGCTTTTAATATGGCTCTTAGTTCTATAAAAAATTTAGCTTCCATTTTCACTTATCTCTTACGTTCTGTCAGCTTCCCTTTTCCCTTCTTCATATTATATCATCATGTCTTCCCTGAGTGTTTGCTTTAGAAAGACCATATATTTTTTAATTTGGTTGATATTTTAGAAAATTATTTTTTCAAAATTTCCCTATAATTCTTGGTGAGCTTCTGAGGTGGATTCTTCCCCACTGCTTCTTCTTTTCCTTCTATATGGAGGCTGGGTCCTAAACTGTTTTGTTTCTTATTATTGCTCATCTAGGAATACACATTGTTATTTCCTGGGTTTCTCCCTGCTGAGGAAAAGCAAGGCTAGAAAAATGAGCTGAAACTGCAGGTCCATTAGATTGAGGACACTGGCTTAGATCATTTTCTCACAAACTGTAACATGACCTAAGGAAATCCTATGCCAGGGCTGAGCCATGGCCCTGCTTGGGTCATGTAGAAACTCATGTGTAGTGACTTAGCGCTTGCCTTTAATTTTAGCTAGTGAACGTCAGCACTTGCAGAGCTGATTTTTACCTCATAACACCGACCCCAAAGATCCCCAAAGGTTGTAGTCTGGAAGCCACCTAGTCAGCTCTTTTGCTCCCCATCCACTCCATGAAGAGCAAAGCCCAGGAACGCTTCCAGCCTCCTCTACTCTAAGCAAGGGCATATTTGTTTAGTCCTTCAGGCCATTTTCTCTGGATCTGCAAAGATACAAGTCCTTTTTCAGTCTTCTACCTTTGTTTGATTCAGATTTCGTTGAATTTGGAAGCTGATTTTTCCAGATGGAGGATGTGGATATTTATCATTTCCTAGTTTCACCAAAGGCAGGGCTGTTTTACTTCTAGGTTTCTTTTTGTTTTGTTTTGTTTTGTTTTCCTTTTTGCTTCAGAAGAGCGAGTGGGATAGAAAAGACTTAATTTTGCCAAATTTAATTGAAAGTCAAATATATGTGTATAAATATGTATATACATATATATATATATATATATATATTTTTTTTTTTTTTTTTCTTTCTAAAGAGATTGGTTTTGCATACAAATTCTCTGTGGCAAAGAGACTAATAAAGTGATGTCCTTCTACTAACACCACTGTTATCTGCCCTGTACATACTGGTGAATGCCACTAGCTCATCTTCAGTGGAATGGAGTTATAAGTTTTCTTAGTGTGATTACAAAAAGATCCACCTTCTGAGAATATGAATTAGAAAAGGGCATTGGGAAAATGCAGCCCAGGTACTCATGATGAAATAAGCTTACTTTACATTTGTGGGAAAAATAAAAATAATTTTCTTTTGTTGGATGTGGCCTTGACTCAGTGCTCATGGCTTGGCAAGGGGTATGTTGGCTGGACGTCACTTTCCTTTCACTTCTGTAGGAAGCACAATGTATCTTAAGGAAGACAATTAAAAAGAAATTCATACCTAGACATAGCACCAGGATATTGTTGAACACTGAAGAAAAATAGATCTTCTAAGCAGTCAAAGAAAGAAAACAAATTATCCTTTTTCTTTTTCTTTTTTTTTTTTTTTTTTTTAAGACAGAATCTCACTGTTGCCCTGGGTAGAGTGCTATGGCATCCTAGTTCACAACAACCTCAAACTCTTGGGGTCAAGTGATCCTCTTGCCTCAGTTTTCCTATTTTTGGTAGAGATGGAGTTTTGTTCTTGCTTAGGCTGATCTCAAACTCCTGAGCTCAAGCAACTCACTCACCTTAGCATTCCAGAGTGCTAGGATTACAGGCATGAGCCAGTATGCAAGCCCAAATTATCTTTTAAAAGCATAAATTAATAGGATAACTGACTTTTCAATAGCAATAAGGAAGCCAGAAGACACTAGAATTCAGTATACAGAGGGAAAACAACTGTCAACTTAAAATTCTATCTAGTGGAATTATTATTCAAGAATAAGAATAAAACATGACACTTCTGAAAAATAAAGGTGATGAATTTATTACTAAAAGATATTTGCTAAAAGATCTACTTCAGAAAGAAGGCCTATAACCCAGCAAATAGTGAACAGAAATACTGGTCTATCTATCTATAAATGTGACTGTGAAAAACAATAATATTGACTAAATTATAGGGAAAATAGGCTGTAACTAGAATGCTGCAGACTTGGTTAAAAAATTCATGCATGTTCAAGTTATAAGGGTAGTTTTAAAGTACTAAAGTATAAACATAGAATACATAACTTACAAATAAGTGCAGAGAAAATAGAATAAGAAAGGGAAGAAAGAAGACATTAATCCAGATAGGGCAAAAAAGAGGGGAAAGTAAACTCAATATGGGACAAATAGAAAACACATAATCAGAAAGTAGAAAGAGATTTAAATATAAAAGTAATCATTCAAATGTAGAAATATTATATTTTACAGTTAAAAAGATTTTCACACCAGATAAAAATCTCAAAATCTAGCTAACTGATATTTATAATAAACTCACCTAAATAGATTTAAAGTCAAGGATATAAAAAGATAAATATTGACCAAAATAAAGTTGAAATAGTTATATCAATATGAGGCAGAAACATACTTTAGATTAAAAGCACTGTTGCAGATAAAGGGAGTCACTATGTAATGACTAAATGAATACTTCACTAGGAAGACATAATCATTTTTTTTTATTGTTGTTGTGCATTCATTGAGGATACAATAGACCAGGTTACACTGATTGCATTTGTTAGGCAAAGTCCCTCTTGCAATCCTGTCTTGTCCCCAAAGGGTGTGGCACAAACCAAGGCCCCATTCTCTCCCTCCTTCCCTCTCTCTGCTCTTCCTTTCCCCATCCCTCCCTCCTTCTTTCTCTCTCTGCTCTCCCCTTCCCTCACTCCCACCGTGTCCTTAGTTGTCATTAATTGTCCTTATATCAAAATTGAGTACATAGGATTTATGCTTCTCCATTCTTGTGATGCTTTACTAAGAGGAAGACATAATCATTTAAAATTTACATGCAGCTAATGACATGATGTCAGAATGTGTAAAGTAAAAACTGACAGATCAGTAAGGAGAAACTGGGAAATCTACCATCATAATGAGACACTTAAACATACAACTCACAATAATTAATAGATTGAGCAATAAAAAATCACTAAGGAATAGAAAATTTGAAAATATGATTAGTAAGATTAAGGGACATGTACAGAGGATTGCCTTCAAGAGTTGGCGAATTGCTATTCTTTTCAAGGACAGAGAATGTGAAATAAAATTGACCAGATAGAAGGACATAAAGCCAGCTTCAACAATTTTCAAAGAATTGGTATTACATCTATATATAATTAAGTCAGAAATTAATAACAAAAATATAACTAGAAAAACACGTTTGGAAAATTTCAAAAAACATGTTTTAAAACAAGTCTTGGGTTAAAAGTGAAATTATAATGAAAATGAGAAAAATATTTAGAATGGAACAGAATTTATGAATAGTAATTAAAAGAAAATGTAGAACCTTAAAATGCTTATTTTAGAAAGGAAGAAAACGTTCAAATTAATCAACTAAGTATTTAACTTTAAAAGAAAATGAAGACAGAATAAACCCAAGGAAAGTATAAAGAGTAAAGAAAAAAGATAGCTATAGAAATTTATGAAATATAAAATGAAAAATATACAATCTTTTTAATTAATAAGACACATAAAGATAGAAGGCCCACATAAATAATATTCAAAATGAAAAGAATATAATTGCTACAGAAATTAAGCAGGGATGAAAAGGACATTATTAATTACTTTATGCCAATAAATTAAAAAATTTAGATAAATGGGAGAATTCTTAGAGTAACACAACTTATGAAAACTAACTCTAGAAGAATCAGAGAATCTGAATAGTATTATAGTCATATAATAAATTGAATCAAGTGTTCAAAATCTTCCTGCAAAGAAAATACTAGGCCCAGAGGCTTTACAGGCAAGTTTCATAAAACATAAAATGGACAGCTAATCTAAAATCTACCACCCTAGACAATATATGAAAATCTAATACTTCTGTTTATTTTAAGAGGCAGGGCTATCATAAATTTGATGTAAAAATATTACAGGGAGAAGGCTAAGTGTGGTGGCATATGCCTTTAATCCAAGCACTTTGGGAAGTTGAGGTGAGAGTTTCACTTGAGGCCAGGAGTTTGAGACTAGCCTGGGCAACAGAGCAAGACCCTGTCTCTATGAAAAATTAGCTGGGTATGGTACACACACTTGTAGTTCCAACTAGCCAGAAGGCTGCTTGAGTCTAAGAGGTTGAAGGCCAGCCTGGAGAACATAACTTTGCTCATTGTTGGGATTCCCAGGGATCCCAACCTGGGACACTGGTCAGCGAGGGAGACAGTGCTGGAAAAAAATCAAGGGACTTTCATACAGACTTAAAACATAAAGCCTGGAAGCCTGAAAGGACATACACTGTTTCATGTGCCAGGTACAGTGTTTCAGCCTGAAACAATGCAGCCCTGGTCCTGCTTCTCACCAGTCTTTTATTGGGTACAACAATAGAGTAAACGTGCAAGAATGCATAGTAGTCAAAGATAAAAGAAGGGGGGTTCAAGACCCCCAGAAAGGTTGGGTGAAGGGCAGCAGTTGGATAGGAACATAGGGTAATGGAACATCTGAAATGGGCAGATGACATATACAGGGAGAAGAGAAAGGGGGAGACAAATTTTGTTCCTTTGAGGTATCTTAACTTCCGTAATTTAAACTACCGTTTAAGAATCTAAAGGTCTTAGCCCACCTGCTCTGCTGAATTCCCACTCGAGGGTTGTCACGTAGATATTTCCCTGACTGGGCACTTTATCCTGAGTTGGAAGGTCCAACGAGGAGTTTAGCCTGCCTGCCTCCCACAGTTCATGTCACTGAAAAAAGGAAAAAAGATCTTGTATTCTTTTTTTTTTTTTTTTTTTTTGAGACAAAGTCTCACTCCATTGCGCAGGTTAGAGTGCTGTGATGTCAGCCTAGCTCACAGCAATCTCAAACTCCTGGGCTTAAGCAATCAATCCTCTTGCCTTAGCCTCCTGAGTAGCTGGGACTTCAGGCACTTGCCACAACACCCAGCTGATTTTTCTATTTTTTCTAATTTTTTTAATAGTATAGACAAGGTCTCACTCTTGCTCAGGCTGGTCTTGAACTACTGAGCTCAAGTAATTCACCTGCCTCGGCCTCTCAAAGTGCTAGGATTACAGGCATGAGCCACCATGCCTGCCCCCTTGTATTCTTAAAGTAACACAGCTGGATCAAGATGTACTCAATTTTTCATATATTGCTGAGTTTGGTTTGACAATATTTTCTTTAGGATATTTCCATTTCTTTGTCTTTCATGGTCTTTTACACTTTCCAAGAGTACTGCTCAGGTAGACTGTAGAATATACCTCAATTTGGATTTCTCTGATGCTTTCTCAAAGTTACAGACAGACCTTAAGTTTATAGAAAGAAAATCATAGACATGATGTGCAATGTGTTTGCAGCTTCTCTCTTCAAGAAGTAAAATTTATATATTCCTCCTTCATTCTGAGCTGGACTTGAGATTTTTCTGCAGACAATAGATGTGATGCAAAGGATGTTGTACTGATTCAGAGCCTGGATCTCAAAAGGTCTTACACACTGCTGCTTGCTGTTTTGGGACACTGCCAAGATACCATGTGCACAGGCCTGGGCTAACCCATTAAATGATTAGACATTACCTCGGGCAGAGACAAGTCTGCTCGCCGAGGCCATCCTAGACCAGACAGTCCTCAGCCAACTCATCTGCTGATTGTAGGTGCATGAGTGAGCCCAGCCAAGACAAGAGGAACTGCCCATCTAAGCCAAGTCTAGATCATTAACTTAATAAATCATGAGCTAAATAAGTGGTTGTGATTTTAAGTCACTAAGTTCAGTTCTAAGGTTATTATGTAGCAAAAACTAATACATTTACCTCCTAGGCTGCAACAATGTGGTATTGTAAATGAACATAGACTTGGTGTCAGACAGACCTGTGTTCAAATACTGCCTTTGTTGGTCATTAGCTCTGTGTTCTTGGAGACTTAATTCACTTAATTCATTTTTGAAATGCTCATAACAATTTCCATACATAAGTTGGAGTAAATAAGAAAATCTAAATAAAGCTATTAACACTGCACCTGGCACATAATACATGCTCTATGACTGAGGTTCTGTCTGAGAACCAAGGTGACTCCTTCTTAAAGTTCAAGGTGTAGGAGGTACCATCCTTCTGGGAACTGAGTTTTCTGTCACTAATTTTATATCATTTGCTTTCATTTGTCAGAGAATATTCTTTAAATCATATCTTAACTATTTTCATTATCAGTCATTTCCATTTGTATACTTCAACTTCTATTTTCCTAAAGACTTGGATAATAGTGTCTATCTCTGTAAGATGTGTGATTGATGATAACCTTGTTGTTCTGCACTAGAGATTGCTAGAGATTGGAGGCACAAAGTTCTGTAGATATAAAGGCATGAAAGGAATCCCATCCATTCCCTTAAACAAAAGTTACCATGCTGCCAAATGCTGTGGAATTATGATTATCAGTTTTGTTTGTTAGATAAATTTTTTTTAATGCTTTCCTGAAAATAGCCATTAAGAAAAATGTACAACTGCTACTTTCTCTGACTTACGGATAATTTGAGGGGATTTTTGTCCAATTATCTTATTGATAAAATGCTGCAAGAATGACATTATTAAAGGGAACCAGAAAAAATTGAGGACTTTTTTTTTTTTAAATCCTTATTCTCTTCTCTGACACAGAAGAGGCTGTTTCATTTCCATGGGTCTCATGTTCTCCACCCACTCTCAGCATAAGTGGGATGGTCTAGATTCATGTAACACTTGCAAAATTCTTGAAATTTCAAACCAGGAAGGCTTTATGTAAGCATAGAAGACAAAGACAGGAGTTATACAAAGGACAATGGATATCAAGTCTCAGCCATGACTACCCTGAGCTCATATTGCAAGAAAAGCTATGCTGTTTTTTTTTTTTTTTAAACACGCTTACCCAGGAATTTATACTGTTTTTTAATTTAGGCTGCTCACGGAGGTTTGGACTATGCAATATAACCAACTTTAGTTTCAAAAAATAACTACAATACTACAAAGCATCATGTTTAAAATCAAGACTAATAATAAATCGCTTCATGTCATCAAGAGGGAGAAAAGTTTCGTTTTTGTTTTGCTAGGTTTTCTGTAACTGTCAGCTTGAGCAATAGGCAAGTCTGTCTCTCTGGTTTCTTCCTACTCCTTATTTCTGCTAACTTGCAATTTTAGGCACTCAGCATGCCAGCAGGTGTCTGTTAGCTCTGTTTGCTGGTTTGGATATTAGAATCTCACTATCACACAGAAATTTGGAGCAATTTCTTACAGAAGACTACACTCAAAATCTGTTAGGTCTACAGTTACATCATACTCAGAACTCAGAAGGGTGAATGCACTTGGAAGAGAATATTACTTGATTTCTATTCTGCACTTGATTGATCTGGCCTGGGAAAGCATTTCCTCATAGACTAATGCAGTATTTGAATGTGGCTTTTAAACATGCCCCATGATAGGATACTGACTTCTTTCTGTGATTAATGAAGAACATAAAGTGTTAAGAAAAATCCTACTCAGTGATAGATTCATTTGTACAAAGCTCAAACTCCTTATGAAATTCTGATATCTTATCTTTGATATTGTGATATTTTAGTCCTGAAGTTTAAAACTTAGTCTCTCTAAAAATACTGAATATATCAATAGCATTTGCCACTTGGATTCATAAAAGAAGTTTTGTTTTTTTTTTTACTTTATCAGTGACATAGGAAAACCACTTTTAGAATCTCAATCTTCATCTCCATGATTTCTACAAATGTACTTCTTGACTGTAATCTTACCTGAGTGTGGAAAAAGCAGAGTTGCTCTTATTGTCCATTTCTTCCTGCAGCATGCTGAGAGAAGGCCAACAGTCAAGTGCTGTGATTTGGTCATGTTCATGATTTTCTCTGACTGCTGTGTCATGATTCCAGGATCAGAGGGCATGCTGTTGAACATAGACATGTCTGCCAGTGAAGCTATGTATCAGTTTCACTGTATAGGAACATTTCTTTTTGCTTCACATGTGGCTGATGTTTTATCAGCCCTGCCTTCAACACTTATTTTCCAATTTACAACATAGCTTCCTGTAGGAGACTGAGCACCAGGCTTATAGGAGCAGTCACTGGTTCTTGAGGGAGGCGCTGGGAGCAGGACAATCTCCTAGCTGGCATGGAGATGTTTTGCAGCTTGGAGACAAGCCCTCAAGCAACTAAATGCTCTAAAGAGATAAGATCAGTCGCTCGTTAGCAAGCAGGTGTTGAACCTTGAACATTTGTGGTGCATCATGTGATCATTAAGCACATAGTCCATGTACCAGGGTCCCCCCCCATGTTGTATATCATCTCAATAAAAGGCCATGGTAGAGGTTACTTGGGGCTCTCCTGCACCTATGGGGAGTCCACCTCTTGCAAGCTTGTACTTACAATCCGTGTCCTGGCTGTTTCTTACATGCGGTGATGGGGTGCCATAGCAGCACTGACAAGGTTGACGGGGTGATATAGCGGCACCAATAAGTGGTGTAGTTGACAGGAGTTGGACTGGGTCATGGACTGAAAGGGGGAACTACACTTAGGGTAAGTGAAATCTTCAGCAAATCACAAGAAGGAGATTATAGGGAAGTCAGGGGCAATTCCCTGTCCATAAGACTGCTACTGGCAAGTCATGAGCCAAAGCGAGCAGCACTTGTGGTAAGTGAGACCTTTGGCAAATAATAAGAAGGAAATTACAGGGGAGAAATAGGTGACACCCTGTACATCCTAGCCGAGGACCAAAGGGGAGCCGCATTTGGAGTAAGAGAGACCTTTGGTCCATCCCGGCCGAGGGCCAAAGGAGAGTCACACTTGGAGTGAGTCAGATCTTTGGCAAATAGCAAAAAGAAATGAAAGGGACTCATACAGAGTAGTGAGACCTTTGGCACACGGCAAGAAAGAAATGAAAGGGGAACCCCACTCAGAGTCAGTGAGACCTTTGACAAATAGCAAGAAAGGAACCAAAGGGGTACACACACAAAGTAAGTGAGACCTTTGGCAAACAGCAAAAAGGAGTGTTTAATGTTATTAAGGAAACTTGACGGTAACTTGACAGTAACCTAAAAGAAAGAACCTGAGGCAAAAAATATAATTTAAAGAGTTTATTGGAGCCGAAGTAAGAACAACTTCCCAGAAGAATCAGAACTCAGATTAAATAGTCAGAAGACCCGTTGAATAGCCTCACAGTTAAAACTACTAAATGCCACAATTATGGGAAGCTAGGCCAGATGAGAAAAGAACGTTGGAAAAGGAATAGCAATCAAAATCAATTCCATGATTAAAGGAAACAAAGGGAATGTAAACCCCCCAGTGTATGCCCCAGGTGTAGAAAGGGGTTCCATTGAGTAAATGAATGCTGCTCTCAATTTGGTAAGAAGGGAACATCTTTACAGCAGAGAAATTATCAGTCGGGCCCCACCTGGGGCCCATGGGCACCTTCCCAAATACAACAACCCATTTTTTAAAAATATGGTGCATCTTAGAATGGGTACAGGCGATTGCACTAATGTACATAGCTATGATTTAACAATTAAAAAATAAAAAAAAAAAAAAAAAAGAAACCTGATATGTCTGAATGGGAACTTGGTTATGTGCTGCATTGGGGTCAAGGTGTTGCTCATATAATTACAGAACAAGAAGAAAAGTGGTGGCTACCTGCCTGCTGGATCAAACCTCAACATGAGCAGGAGATCTCTCTAGTCTTAAGGACTTTCTAAGTGACATTTAATTATGTGCCTATAAATGTTGATTTTAAAAAATTTACTAATTATTTGATGAATAGCAAAACACATCTGTGACCAATGTTGCTTGTTCATATAATTCTCTGCAGTAGTTTGACTTGGTATGCCAGTCTTCTGCTGCTAAACATACACAAACTACCAAAGCACATTGAAAAAATAACCTGAATAGACCTGTATTTAGTAAGGAAGCTGAAATTACAGTTACAAATCTTTACCAAAAAGGCTCAGATAACTTCAGTGGTGAATTTTACCAAATACTTGAGAGAAACATCTATCTTACACACGCTTTTCCAAATAGAAAAGGAAGAAATACTTCCTAACTTATTTTATTAGGCCAGTTATTACCCTGAAAAAATCTGACAAAGACATCATAAGAAAAACTTTAAAACAATTATCTTCATGTGCTATCTAGCCTTTTTCTTATAAGTATGAACAGTATGTGTTTATGTTACTGCTTCCAAACGATCAACCCGGATTTTCATTTACTGTGAACACTGGATCCACCTCCTCTGAAAAACCTCTAACTGCCCCCCACATATCACCGTCCATTCTCGGTAGGAAGTAGTTTGGAGCAGTTGGCGTCCCTTTTCCTTAATGGCAGTTAGAGCTTCTGTTCGGAAGGGAGGATTGATACAGGTTTCCACCCCGCAATGCCACATTGATGTAATTTTGTTAATTACCCTCAGTGTTTTCATTGATGTAATTTTGTTAATCTGTGCTTTTTGCCTAGCCAGAAGGAGAGCTGATCAATGACAACAGACAAAACAGAAAATTGTGAGTTTTCTCTCTTGTACCCCATACAAAAAATATCTTAAACAGAAAACAGGGATATGTAGGAGACTGAGCACTAGGCCCATAGGAGTGGTCACTGGTTCTTGATGGAGGTGCTGGGAGCGGGATAATATCCTAGCAGGCATGGAGATGTTTTGTAGCCTGGAGATAAGCCCTCAAGCAACTAAGTCACTGGTTAGCAAGCAGGTGTTGAACTTTAAATATTTGTAGAACATTAGGGTGGGAGTCGAGCCTTTGGGAGAGAACATGCAGCGATCTTTAAGCATGTAGTCCTCGTTCGTGGGGCCCCCACATCTGTTGCATATTGTTTCAATAAAAGGCCATGGCGAGGTTACTCGGGGCTCTCCTGCACCTATAGGGAGTCCACTTCTCGCAAGCTTGTACTTATAATCTATGCACTGGCTGTTTCTTGCACATGGTGATAGGGTGCCATAGCGGCACTGACAAGGGTGACGGGGTGACATAGAGGCACCGACAGCTTCCAAAATAATCTCTTCTCCTAGAGCACACAAGTCATTGAGTAATTTTCCCTTATACATGTGACATACATGTGTCAAGTGTTGGATTATATTTTGCATTGCCTTGTTCAAAGCTAAACTGAAGTAACTTCCTCTATATGTAACAGCTCTGTGAACAAATGTCAATGACCCCTATATGTTTTTTTTAATAGGCAAGTAGGGTTTGATGACCAGAACCCTGTAACTTACCTTCTTTTCTTCATTTTTGACACTGTGTTTCTCACTGTTACCTGGCCTAGAGTTTTGTGATGTCACTGCAACATCAGATTCCTGGGCTCTACCTCAGCCTTCCAGAGTAGCTGGGATTATAGGCATGTGCCACCACACCTGGCTAATTAAAAAAAAATTTTTTGGAGAGACGAAGTCTCACTATGCTGACCAGACTAGTCTCAACTGTCCTCAAGTGAGTTTTCTGTCTTGGCCTCCTAAAGTGCTGGGATCACAGGGATGTGCCACTGCACCCAACTCAGAACCCTATAATTTTTAACTAACTACTTGACTTTTTTGAGTTGTTTCCCAGAAATGGTGGAATTTCTGTAACAGAAAGGAATTGAGATTCCAAAGGCCTCTGCACAGACTTCCTGATGCCAGCAGGACTCACCATCTCTCAATAACCAGCCCCATGAACTAGTCTCTTATTAATTTTTCCTTACTAATATGTATATGAAGACAACCTGCCCTAATGCAGATAGCCTCTCTTTAAAAATCCCCTACTCTGCCTTAGTTATTAGTCAGGAAGATGGATTTGAGGCTGCTTCTTTTGTTCTCCCAAGACATCTTTTAAATTAAAATTTCCTTTCTCCAGGTCAGCATGGTTGCTCACACTTGTAATTCTAGCTCTCTGGGAGGCCAAGGCAGGTGGATTGCCTAAGCACAGGAGTTTGAGACCACCCTGACCAAGAGTGAGACCTTGTGTCCACTAACAATAGAAAAATTGGTTGGGCATTGTGGTGAGTGCCATGGTCCCAGCTATTCAGGAGGCTGAGGCAAGAGTATTGCTTGAGCCCAGGAGTTTGAGGTTGCTATGAACTATGGCACCACTGCACTCTACCCAGGGGATGTGGGGGGAGAGAGAGAGAGAGAGACAGAGAGAAAGAGAGAGAGAATGAGACTCTGTCTTGAAAAAAATTTTTTTCCTTTCTTTCTTTGCAATCCTCATTGTCTAAGCAATTGGTTATTCAGTGTCATGAGCAACTGGACCTAGAGTGAAACTTATATGTGCATAATACAAGTTGTTATTTCCTATTATGTCCCACTGATTTTGTATGATTTCTCATATTGTCATTTCATAAAGGACTTTTGCCAATAGCTTTTTCTGCTTTCCCTCTAAGCATGATTTTGTGACTGGTTTTGCATGATATTTTCTCCTGCTTTTGTTGTAAGGAGCGCAACTTGGAGTGATGTGCCCATAGCTGTAGTCTTTTTTTCAGCCATTATTTATTAATTTTATCCATTTCATAGTGTAACCTATGATTTATTCTGGGGATGGAGAAATAATTAGTTTACCTGCAACTGTGGCTCTTTCACTGTGATTAGTTTAAAATGATGGAAAAGTAAAAATGTCTTCCTACTATTTTTGGCAGGATTAGGGTTAGTACACTAATGATCAGTGATGGTCAGATTTTACATCTTAACTGTTGAATTTCCTGTTTGCTTTTTTTTTTTTTAGTAAACAAAAACAAAACCTTTATGACTATCTGAAATCACACATTAGTCCTAGCATTATCCACTTGTCCTGGCACAAATCAATTTTATATTTGCTACTTCTACTGCAATCTTCTTCGCTACTTACATTTAAAACATTATTTAGAGTTGCAATGTTTATTTATTTATTTGAGACACAATTTCACTATGTTGCCCTCGTAGAGTGCTGTGGTGTCATAGCTCACAGCAACTTCAAACTCTTATAGAGTTGCAAGGTTTATAATACTATTTTTTTTAATACTTTTTTTATTGTTAAATCATAGCTGTACATTAGTGCAATCAAGGGGTACAATATGCTGGTTTCATATGCAATCTGAAATATTCTAATCAAACTGTCCAATGTAGCCTTCATGGCATTTTCTTAGTTATTGTATGTAGACATTTGTATTCTGCCTTTAGTAAGTTTTGCCTGTACCCATTCTAAGATGCACCTTGATGTGTCCCCACCCATTACCCTCCCTCCACCCTAACCTCCCCCTTTATTTTCTTTATAATTTTTATGTTTATAAAAGACTTCATATGGCTATGAAAATTTAATGGAAAGAAGTAGAGCTGATGTTGAAAATTTAAGATAGTCTATCAAGAGTTTGGAGTAAACTTCCAGTTTTTAGACAAAAGATTTCCCAAGATCATATTGAAAGGTAATGACACTTAAATTATAGAGACTATGGCATAGTGATTGAGTGTGAGTAATCATGGTTGAGTGACTTCCATGCCAACATGACATCAAAATTATGTCTGTTGATTAATTATGAAATTCAAAGATAATCTAGATAAAAGAAAAACTGAATTGGTTTGGGATATTGCCTCAAATTTATGAGTCAGGAAATTTCCCTGATGTCATATTAACATTCTATATATTCATATACTTCAAGGTTACAGTCTAATTAATCAACACTACATATTTTAGAAGAATAAAATCATGGAACTATCTTCCATAAAGAAATGGTTATTCTTAATTTGTTTTTATTAGACTGTGGACTGAGGAGTTTCTGGGCTGGTGGGGGTGACATCAATCTTATTTGAATTGTATCTTACCTTGGTGTTAGTCTCTCTTCATTGTTTTTGATGAACTTTGTGTCTTCATTACGTGGCATAGTATCTGGAACAGAGCAGATACCCCTGAAGTGCTCAATAATTATTTATTTGATGAATCAATGAGTAAACAAATCAGGCAGCAAGGTATGGTAGAAGGAGCATAGGCACTGGAATCAGAAGACCTGGATTCCAATGTTGCTTCTGCAACTTATTCAGCAGCTGTGTGACCTTGAGTGAGTTTGTTAAGCTTAATTTTCTGCTTTCATGTTTAAGAATGGGAGCCCTAGGAAAATGACAATGATGACCCTATCTCATAGAGTTCTGATGTTTACAAAGAAGTGACGCTTTGTGGAAGCTCCTAATGGATAGTTCAGAAATGTTTGTCTCTCCTTTTGTATTGGCCTTCTCTACTTGGTGGAGAGTCTGTAAATGTTTAGATGAGGAGGGTATATCCACTGAGAGTGTTGGAGACTGAAAGGGTCAGATTAAACCAAAATGACTATCTTGAACCCAAAACTTTTCTTTTAATTCTAGAGTTTTCTCATCATTATTGAACATATAAATCAACGAACTTTGGTGGCTTGCTTTTCTAGTTCATCTAAAGACAGAACATACCAATGTGTCAATCCTATAGCAGGGGTGGACACACTTACTCTGTAAAGTGCTTTTTGGACCATATATTCCCTGCTGCAACTGACCGAAAGCAGCATAAACATTATGTAAATAAATGGCTACAACTGTATTCTAATAAAACTTTATTTATAAAAATTGGCAATGCCATGGAGGCTATGTTGAACAGTTTGATGAGAATATTTCAGATTGTATATGAAATTAGCACATTGTACTCCTTGATTGCACTAATGTACACAGCTATGATTTAACAATAATAATAAAAAAATAAAATAAAATAAAAAATTGGCAGTGTGGCTGCAGGTTCATATTGTTTGCAGACCCCTGTCCTAGAATAGCAAGCCCTTCAGCTAAACATAGGAATCAAAAAAGGTCGTCCAGTTTCTCTCCATTTGTTGTTGAGGATAGCATCCATGTCTGAGGTGACCTTCTATCCTTTGACATTAAGATAAACAGGAAGAATTTAAGCTTAGCTAAATCACAGATAAATTTATTTTGAATTTTTATATAAGAGAATTTGATCCCATAATTTAGGAATTTCTCTATGAGATTTTTAGTTTCAGTGTGTCCCATACATAAACATGAACTGTAGTATGCATTTTGCAAATGTCTGTGTGCATATGCACAACTCTAATTTTGCATACATATGAATTTTTATACTGCTTATTGTTTACTTATGATCTCTTGTTTTGAGGGAAAGTTTGGTAATTTAATAGAGATTACACATAATATTGTACTGCAGTCTAGATTTTTCAGATTTAAGCCTAGTAGTTCTGTTTTCTAGCTATTATGTCTAATTATAGGCAGTGTTTTGAGAAATGCTGATCAAATTATAAAAGGATCATAGTATCCTAGGGTACTTGAAATCTTGCCCTGAATCCATTACCATATTTGAGAATGTTTTGGATGTTCCTATTATTCCAAATTTGAAAATTGATTAGTAGTTTTGCAAATGATTTTGTTTTTATTGCTATAATACAGAAAATAATGATCTGCATTTTGATTTTATAGCATTGAGTGCCATATTTGTGGGCATCAGAAGGGTCCAGATGACAGCTTTACCAGACATTGGAATTACACTAATTTGTTTAAAAGCAGGAATTTGTGCCCAGGAAATTTTTGTATATATTCCTTAAATCCATCTACACACACCTGGACACGTAGTTTTACAAAGTGAGAAGAGAGGCTACATGCATCAATGACATCAGTGGGAAATCCCATCTTTTATCTTGTGCCATGGATTTGACTTCTTTCTCTTTGAAACCTTTATTAGAGTAATCTCAGGTCAAACATGATGAGTCTGCCAAAATCTGACTGAAGCATTTTGATTATTTTTAAGATAGATAAGAATTGCTGGTTGATATCTACTACCAACTGGGTCTATACTGGGGAAAGATCAGACTGGCCATGCTGTAGGCATTTCAAGCACATTAGTCCACCCTAATTTCCCATCCTTCTGCTGCTGGTGGTGGAAAGGTAGAGGGACAGAATAGCTAATGGGGAACCACATGGGCTGTAATCATGACTTGGCCATGTACTTACTGAAAGGAAGTAAGTACACAGGGACACAGGAGCAGTGTATGGAGAGAGGTGGTGGCCAGGACAAAGCAAGATATTGCCACTAGCTAGAGCCCAGACCATCCACGGGGGAAGGCAGGAAATGAAGGCTGAGTAGCGGCAGAACCCAAGGGGTTGAAGATTACACTAAGGGGTTAGGATTTTAACTCTTAGGAGATATAGAGCCACTAGAGGATTTTATATGGAGAAATTGTGTAATCATGTAGATCAACATGGAGAAAGATTTCTTTAACTCCAGTCAGGCTGATAATCTTGGAGTAAAGATGAAAAAGTATGCAGTGTAAGGGAGCACATGGTTGGGGTGGTGTAGATGTGATGTGATGAGATGAAAAAAGAACTTGAACAAGGCAATGGTGGGGAGAGAAGCAGGAAGCAGAGCAAAGAGAAGAGGATTTGGTGACTGAATGGGTTGACTTTAATTCCTGAATTTGTAGCTTGGACATGGACAACTAAGTTAAATAAGACCAAGAATCTACTAGGAGGGAAAAATTTGGAGGGAAAGATGTTTAGTTTTGTTTTGGGTAAGCAGTATCTATGAAATGTCTATAAAGAATTGTCTAGTAGGCAACCTAATTGCATCTTGGGAGATATAAGCTGAGATTGGTCTGAAATTAAAACCAAGGGGATAAATAAGATCACTAAGGGAGATTCTACCAAAAACAAGAACAAAACCCTGAGAAACAGCAATATTTCAGGACTGAATCAAGGAAGAGAGACCCAGGAGGCTATAAAGATGTTTGCTTTGAGAAGGAGAGGTAGAACCAAAAGTGACTGGTGCTACAGAAGTCAGAGCAAGACAGAGTTTCAAGGCTGGCACAGCTAAATGAGTTGAAATAAAACAAGGACTGAATTGTAATTACCAAGTCTGGCAGATAAGAGGTCTTTGGCAATGCAGTTAAAGTTGCAATGCAGAAAGATAGGGAAACAAGTTAGATGGCAGCAGGTCTGAGGAGCTCAGCAGAATTAAGAGTGTAGATGGGGAATACTAAGTAATCTCTTAAATTTACCTTGGGAGGGAAGGAGAGAGATGGTGACATCTGGGAATGATAAGACTGAGGAAAGCACATTGTAATTTTGTTAGAATAGTGATTTCCAGTAGATTGAATTTTTCTCCTTTCTCCTTTCTTTTTATTTATTATTTTTTTAATTTTGTTTTTTCTTAGCAGTTTTTGACTGGGGCTGGGTTTGAACCCACCACTCCTGGTATATGGGTCCGGCACCCTACCCATTGAGCCACAGGCACCACCTCTCTCCTTTCTTGAGATCTCAAACTGGAGTCATCCTGGATTGTGCTGCAAAGTAGGGAATTTTCCCTTGAAGGCTCCATTATCTCTTTATTTAGGTTTTTCCTCCAACTCGCTTGTAAAAACACAATAGTATTCCATCCAGGCTTGATATCCTGGAAACATTTCTAGCTTTCTCAACAAGGCATACCTTGTGTCCTGGATGTGTTGGTCAATATATCTACCAAATGTGACTTCCCCTCCTGACTTAAAATGTCCTAAGTACAGCTTCAGAATGATTGTCATTCCACTGTTCTTCCTCCATCTTCTTTCCCACTGAGCCATGGCTGTTTGGACCAGGAATAGATACCTATCCCAAAGCAGTGGCTTGAGAGGCCTGGTTAGAATAAGTGTGGTAGGCCAAGTATATTCTTTCCCTGGAGAAACTGGATTCTGGGACATAGCATTGTGGGGGACATTTGACAGTAAGATCATAAAGTGGTGTCTAATCTGCTCTTGGATGTCTTTGAGATTTCTTCAGCTATCCTTAAAATGTCCTGTGCTCCCTGCCACTTAAGCTGTGTTGCTTGAGTGAATTTTGCTCACTTACAACCAAAATAGCTCTGACACATTGGCTAGACCACCCTGATTATTGTTCCATTCTCTTTAGCCATGCTAAATGAATTCCTAGTTAAGTGGCACACTATAAGCGTGATGTTCTTTTTCTGTCTTCTATTTTACATTTAAATGATTGCAAATGTGTGTGTTCAGTATTTCTTCCAGTATGAAAATAAAGTGTCTTCTTTTGGGGGCAAATTTATATAAACCATCATTTGACAGGTAATAATAAGAGCTCTGACTATAGTAGCTTAAACATACAAGGATTCATCCTTTTAAAAGGGAAGTCTCATGTTGATAGTTCAGAGGTGGTGTGGTAGTCTCATGATGTCATAAGGGACTCAGGCTTCTTTCACTTTTCTTTACTGGAATTCTTAAGGCTTGGATTCCAGGCAGTTGGGGCTCCAGCCATCATGTTAGCTAGCTTTTGCTGCAATAATCCTGATTAATAAACCAGCCCCCACACTCAGTAGGTTACAACAATGGGAATTTATCTGTCTTAATTCTAGGTCTACATTCCATTGGGGTGGCTCTGCTTCAGGCTGAGCTTAGGTACAGGTTGAAGTTTGGGTCTGCTGGAGCTATCTAGGCTACTGGAAGAAGCATATGAGGGCAAAACAAATCATGAGACTACATTCTAAGCTTTTATCCACATTATGTCCAATAATACACTATTGGCCAAAGTAAGAAACACAGCCACACCTAAAATCAAGAGGCATGGAAGTACACGTCATGTACTATAAAGGACATGCCATTTAATTCCATTAAGGAATGAAGAACTGAAATCAATAATCTGACCTACTAAATCATCATGTCTGTATCTTAGGGTGAAGGAAAAGGCTTTGAGAGGGATAATAGAGTGCATCTATTAGCTGCATAGGTGTCTTTAAGGAGCCTATTGAAAGTACCACATGAATCCTGCAATTATATTTTATTGGCTAGAAACTTTTGATATGGCTATTCCTGGTTGCAAGAGAGGCTAGAAAAGCTGAAAATCGGGGTTCTTTTACCAGGTCAGAAGGAGCAATTTTTTTTTTTTTTATTGTTGGGGATTCATTGAGGCTACAATAAACCAGATTACACTGATTGCATTTGTTAGGCAAAGTCCCTCTTGCAATCATGTCTTGCCCCCAAAAGTTGTGGCACACACCAAGGCCCCACCCTCTCCCTCCTTCCCTGTCTTTGCTCTTTCTTTCTCCAGCCCTCCTTCTTTCTTTCTCTGCTCTCCCCTTCCCCCACCCCCACCATGACCTTAATTGTCATTAATTGTCACATATCAAAATTAAGTACATAGGATTCATGCTTCTCCATTCTTCAGAAGGAGCATTTGGACAGTGTTCAACAAGCTGCCTTGTGTTTGTCCTTCATTGTTGTGAGGTAATAAGATAACTTGAGTTAAGGTGTTCACTGGGATTGTGTCTTGTGTACACGTATTTAAAATACAAATGATAATTATACAACCAGTAATTAAACACTGCTAGACTGCTGCTTTTGCAAAGAAGAAAACACAAGTCATCTGATTTCTCCTTCACGAATGTTAAACCTTTTTCTAAAACTCAGTTTATCTAACTTTAATTTTCTCCTAAAATATAGAGGATAGTGCCAGGAAGGGTAGTAGTTAAAGGCTTCTACATAAAAAGTATTTAATTCTCTCAGGGATAGTTACCTGCAAGAGAGATTCCCAATAGGCTCTTCCTTTAGGTTTTTGCTCATATGTCACTTATGCTGACCACCCAATTTAAAATAATGACACATTACCTCTTCCTTGCTTCATTTATCTCCATATTTATCACTGGACTTGATTATTTTATTTTCTGTCTCTCCCCATTAGAAGGTGAATGACTTGGAGAAAGCAGGACATTTGCTGTTTGGTTTGCTGCTGGTGAACTGGATTGCTGAAAATGGTCCTTGATGATGCTTTTGGATCATCTGCTCAACAAACCAGCTAGAACCAGTTCTTTTTCTCCCAGTACCTTCAAAAGGCCCTTGTGGCAGTGGTACCACCCCAAGGCAACAAGTCTCAGGAGAAAAGGCAGTTTGTTGAAGATGGCCATGTGGAGGAGAGGAAAGAGACTGTGTTCTTACAGTGATCCCTGAGCAGCTGAAGAAAACATGGTTTCTTCTTTTACACTTCTCATTATGTGTGATAAAGATAGACACAGCCCCTGGCATCTGGGAGCTGGCCTGGTACTATCAACTTGGCCTTGGCCTTCCATCTAATGTGAACAATTTCACCTAGCACTAATGTCAGACAAGGCTCTTCTGATTAGTCAAAGCAAAAGCAAGGTCATGCTGTGGTTATGTCAGTGGCCCTGTGGAGAGGGGGTATAGTTTTACAGTGCACTCATTCTCTCTCCCAGGAGGCCTCTGGGAACCTGTACCCGAGGATATCCCCTCCGCTACACCCCATCCCTGGTCTGCAGACCTGGGTGACCTGCAAATATGAGGAGTGGGTATGTGCTGCAAGGGGCCATTAAGCCACCAGGCTGGGAGAACCGCTTTGCAGCGTCTGGCTTTGAGGCCGTGAGTGTGGGCAGGTCTCTGAATCTGGGGAACAACAAGGCTGTTATAGAAGGGACACTCTGGGCCCTAGACTGTGCCAGAAGTCTGGCCCCTGCCCAGGAGGGAGGTGCGAAGATTTATGGGGGTTCTGGGGATGACTTTGGCTGCCAACCACACAGAACCCTGGCAAAGCGCGCCTTCAAAACCCGGTCTCACCAGGTTCCACTGCGCGCATGGCAGTGACTTGCGCGGGGAAGTAGGAGAGTGGGAAGGCGAGATTCCGCAGGGCGGGGAGAGGCGGGGCCGCCTAAGGGTCCCCAAGGGCCGCCTTCGGACGCTCACAGGAGTAGGGGGTGTGGGCGCAAGTTCAAAGCCTGGCTCCGCCCGGCCTCCGGGGACAGGCGCGCAGCGCACGGCAGCAGGGCCGGCGCAGAGAGGCAGCTGCTGCTGGTGCACGGTTGCTAAGCCCCGCGCCCCCGGAGACGTTCCCGGTGGCTGTCGTCGGGCACTGCGCAGCGCTGGGCTGGTTGGCGGGCAGCGAGAGGGAGAAAAGAGAGAGGGAGAGCCGGTGCGGGATCGTTGCTGCTCGTCGCGCCCCGCCTTCTCGCACCCGCTCGGCCGTCGAACCTGGTCCTCGAGCTGCCACTTCTGCTCCAGGCTCTCCCAGAGCCAGCCGCCACGCTATGCCTGCGGCCACTCCCGCCCCGCGCCCCCCGCCGCCCCCGGCCGGGCCAGCCCCAGGCTGCCCAGCGCGGCCTGCCCCCGGTAAGTGCAACGCGCTCCGGCATCAACCTGTTTGGGCTCAGCCTTGGCGTGGGCGGGAGGACTTTATCGCCCTAACTCTAGACCCTGTTCCTGCGGAATGGGACAGCAGTGCGGGGGTGTGGGAGGGGTGTGTGTGTGTACGCGCACTCGCGCGTCAACACCCCCTGAAAGTTGCTTGTGGAGGGATAATGCTGTCAGGAGCTGATTTTATTTTTCTCGCCAGCCTGAGGGCCCTTCCTAGGAAACGCACTGGGCATCTTTCGAGGTGTGTGAGGCTGCAGAAGAGAGAAGGCACCAGGAAGGGTGCTAATCTCAACATGCTAGGCACTTTACTATAGCTTATTTTATCCTCTCCACAAGCCTGCAAAGAAGGTGGAATCATCTCATTTCTCAGATAAGAAAACTGAGCCCCCACCCCACCCCAAATTCACACGGTTTGATAGTGGTGGAGCTGGAATTGGAACCCAGGTCTTTAGAGCTTTCTGACCCAGCTAAATGAAAGGAAACTCCTCCTAAAACTAGATAGAGAAACACAGAAGAACCAAAGATGATTAAGCAAAAGGATACAGATAGAGCATTTGGGAATTAGCAGGGGGAAAAATTGGAGCTTGTGAAATATCCTATCCATTAATTTCAAATATAGGACCACATTTACTCTCCTTTCCACGTTTGTCTCTGGGGGCGAGGTGTGGTAAGGAAGGGCGAAGGCTGTACCAGTGCTAGGCAGAGGCGTCTGGGGACACCTTTGCAGAGTATCTGCCTGCTGGGAGTGGGGGGTGAGGAGAAGTTGAGGGAACTTGGTGGTTATTTATTCCTGACACCGCACCCCCTCCTCGTTGATTCCATTCCCTTTTCTTTTCTTGATGTATGGTCCAAGATGACAGCTGTCAAATTGTCCCGCCTTCGTCCCTGGTTGTCATTCAACATCTTGGCATTATGTGGCCCTGCACTTTGATGATTGTATTAGGAGCTATGAAGTCAATCTGTGTTACTGCTCACAGAGGCCATGTGTTGAGGTAGTGTTGA
Organism: Loris lydekkerianus; assembly: GCA_963574355.1. NCBI lineage: Eukaryota > Metazoa > Chordata > Mammalia > Primates > Lorisidae > Loris > Loris lydekkerianus. Next base: position 26,175 of record CAUYPK010170240.1, read on the forward strand.
GCTAGTGATCATAATGAAAGAGGCATCTGGAGCAATAGGCAAGCATTGTGCTAATCCTTGGGACAAGATAGCGTGAAACAGGAGCACTAGGAGGTAAACAAGAAAGTGTTGTTGGGATTGCCTGACAGCCCAACTTTAGAAAAGCATTTCAATTTAATATTTGGATTGCTTTGGATGGTGCTACAGAATGCTTCCCTGGAGAAAGAACAGAGAGGGGCAGAAAGTGATTTCTGAAAGATGCCCTGTAACTCATTTCATTTAAATTTGAAATATTTTTGAGTCATTTTCTTTCATGGTGAGCTTTGCCATTTTTGTGCATGTTGGTATCCTGGGTGCCTTCACTCCCTATTGCCAGCCCCTCCCTCTCTTTGTTGGAGGATGACCCTTGGGCTGCAGGATCCTGCTTTGTTTGTAGGAAATGAGTGCAAGGAGTGCTTAGGAATTTAAATCTCCCTGGCAGTGGTGAGTGTGGGTGGAGGGGGAGAGGTAGCCCCTAACTAATGACTGATGGGTGCTGGAGTATAGTTTGGCTCCTTTGCCTTTACTTGGGACAGTCTGAGGCATGTCATCCTTTGTCTCTAAAGATCCACTGTGGAGTAGGTTCAGATTGGCCTCTCTGGGTGTTTGTTTGGCCTGCTTACCTTGCTTGTCTTGCTTTTTTTCTTGTCTCATTTCTTCAGTCACCTAACAGTTACTCCTGTGTGTATGAATACACTTTCATAGGAACCTCAGGATCTGATTCTAAGAAACCAAAACAAAAACACAGACCCTTCTCACTCTTGATGTTTTTTCTTTCCATGGTATCTTGAGTAGCCTGCACTAGCCCATCGGATGCTTTTGTATGAATCACAAAAGATGCCCCTTCTGGGCAGGTGGATCCCTATTCCCAGGCCCAGGTTGGTAAGCAGGGGTGCAGTGCCTTTTAGCCCCCAGCCCCTCATTGGTGCATCTCAGGCCTAAAAACAGCGCTCAATGACATAGTGGCATCATGCTCAGAAAAGCAAAAACAAAACAGACTTATTTTGTTATTCCACTTGGCTTCTTTCATCCCATTTTTTTCTCAGTTCAAGAGAAATTTTTTAAGTATTTGGATATTTCAGGCAAATGTTTTGCTTTCCTTTGGATGACTTTGCTACATCTCTTAGCTTCTTTCTAAAGCCAATAAAGAGACAGGGCTGTCTTGGTTAGTGGAATCATAATCTAGCAGATTTCAGGAAGGTTGTGGTGCCTGGTCAGGGAGGGTAGGTTGGTCCCCACTAGCCTGGCCTACTAGGAGCTCCCTGGGGGTTCCTTTCTTGGCATTGAGGTCAAGAAAGGGGGGGCATTGGGTAGAGGCTTGGATGGGCTTTTTAGTTGGAGGCTCTTGCTTAAAGGGCTTTTTCCCCCTTGGGTCCAGGGGGCCCATTGTCTCAAGTATCCTGAGTTTCCTCACTTTTCCCTTTGGGTGGCTTCCTGACAATGTCTAAATTAGGCCCATCTGGTGGTGGAGCAGAGCCCCTTTTGAAGATGCGTGTATGTGGGGGAGTTCTTTGAAAAGGATGTTTTTGTTTAACTGCCTGGTAATGTAGGTCAGAAGAGGGAAATCCAGGGACATTGGAAGAGTGGGAAGAAATCTGTACTGAGAGTCTGGGAGGGGAGTTGGGTTTCATTCACAGAGATCTTAGGCTTCCTGGTGCCCTGGGGCAAGTCACTGAACTTTTCTGGAACCTTAGTGTTCACTTTTCTTTACTTAATAACAATTGTCCAGCTGACCTTAGAGTGTTCTTTCATGATCAAAGGGAAAGCATTTTCATTGCCTCACCAAACATTTATTGAGCAAGCCCATAAATCTTTACCCAGGGACAACTGGCAACCTCTTGGGGACAGTGGAATATGTGGAGTCACCATGATGTGGGTAGTAAGTGATACAATAGAGAGATATAAGCACTAAGTCAGTGATGCATGAAGGGAAAGGGAGGTCTTGGTCCAGGTCTTGAAGGCTATTATGTTCACAGCACTTTGCAAAGGGCAAGATGCTATGCAGTGTGTGGTTATGGGGGTAAGGGTTTTTGAGTCCCTCAGAACTATCTTTAGATTCTGGCTCTGACAGTTAAAAACTGTGTGATCCTCAGCAAGGTACCTAATCACTCGGAGGCTCAGTTTCCTTATTGGTAAAACAAACATGTTCAAATTGTTCCGAGGATTTAGTGATGTAAAGCATTTACCAGATATTACAAATATAATGGAAAATGGAAAGTATTGTTATTAAAGTTACATTTTATAGGTGGAGGAGATTATGTTTGGCTGGCTGCCTTGTACCAGTGCTTTTCAAATATTGCTGGGCATGTGAATCATTTTGGGATCTTGTTAAAATGCAGATTCCAATTCAAAGGTCTGAAGTGAGGCCTGAGATTCTGCTTTTCTCACTGGCTCCTAAGGTCCACATTTTGAGTACAAGGCCCTAGTCCACTCCTTCCCAGGTCAAATCCAAATCCTTTGTAGGAGATTGAAGAGCACTGTGTTTGGGGAAAGATTGGATAGTTCAGGCCTCCTGGGGCGGAGACAGGTGGGGACTGCTGCTATTCCCCTTGGGGAATAGTGGATCTAACCCAGCTTCCTTCAAATGCCCAAGGACCAGTGGCCAAATTCTCCCTGCTCTTGAGTGCTGGCCCTGAGGAGGTAGAGAAGCCATTTGCTGGTCACTGCTCTGCCACAGTGTGATGAAGCAGAGTGGGAATATGGTGGGATGAGAGATTAAAAACACGTGATTGTGACATGGTGAGATGAGCATTCTGTGGAATTTATGGGTAATAGGGGCTTAGGGAGTTAGGAAAGGGAGGAAAACTTCCTAGTGGTAATTGTATATGACCTGGATTTCCAAGGATGAATCATAGTGATGAGTAGGGAGGAGGGCAGGAGAGTGCAGGGAATGGCAGTCTAGGACTAAGGAACTGCATGTGCACGAGTAGGGTGTCATGGAACAGCTGAGTGTATTCAGGTCATTGCACTAAGAGTTATTTGGAGCATGGAGCGTGATGGGAGAGGTTTGGTGAGGGGAAAGGTTCAGCTCATGAAGCTGTATTGGTCAGGATTATTCACTAAATTCTGTCACAATAAGAAATAAACTCCATTATCTTAGTCGCTTAACCCAACAAAAGTTATTTCTCACATACAAACTGTGTGTCTCTCACAGGTCCGTTGAGGGCCAAGTTGACAGACCTTTGTCCAGCTTGCAGCCTCACCACTGGAAAATGTAGGCACCAGCACAGGAAGAGACAGTGGGAGAGTTCCTCTCTGGCTCCTCTGGAATGAACACATTGTCATTATGCCCACAGCTCATTGGCCAGGACTCATTGTGAGGGGGTTGGGAAATGGGGGACGGGGAGAGATGGATGAAAAGTTCAGAGAACATCATCTTTTCTCCCACATATGCCTTGTTATGGAGTTTCAGCCTCATTTGGAGGTCAGAGTTTCTCAAATAGGAGTAATATGTGAATGAATGCCTTTAAAGGAAAAAAGAATCTTATAGATACCTAGTGTTGACTTAAATTATTTTTATTATAATGCAATTCAAATATGTATTAGTATTAAATAGGTCTAAACCAGTGGTTCTCAACCTGTGGGTTGTGACCCACAGGAACTGTATTAAAGGGCTGCGGCATTAGGAAGGTTGAGAACCACTGGTCTAAACCTTTATACTTAGAGCTTTCTTGAGATAACAAAACCAAAACAAATATATAATTAAAATATCAACACAGCTACAAATCAAATACATTTGGAGTAATTTCATGAATTTAATGTGATGGATGAAATTAGTTTTGCTGGAACTACATCACTGTTTCTGGTTATCAAAGCTGTTGTTCAGGTCTCATGAATTTGGTGTGCTATGTGCCATGTTACATGGTTGTACGATGGCTGATTCTCTCATCAGTTTCCTCTCTATTCTTTAAGTCTGATTTATTTTCTCATTAGTCCATGATAATTAAAATAATATTTCTTGATTCCAGATGTTGCCAACTGCCTTAGTCTGTTTATACTGCTATAACAAAGTACCCAAGACTGGATAATCTGTAAAGTTCTGGAGCCTCTAAGGCCAAGATTAAGGCACCAGCAATTTAGTGTCCAGTCAGAGCCTGGTGTCTGCTTCCAACATGGCATCTTGTTGCTGTGTCCTCCAGAGAGGACAGACCTGTGTTCTCACATAGTGGAAGGAACAGAAGCCACAAAAGGGCCTAAGCTATCCATCCCTTTTTAAGACACTAATTCATTCATGAAGGCTCTACCTCATGATTTAATCATCTCCCCAAAGGCCATACCCTTTAATACTACCACAATGGGGATTCACTTTCAACACATGAATATTGGGAGTCATGAATTTTCAGACCACAGCATCAACTACATTATAAATGCAAGAATCAATATGGTGAAATTACGTGACAGCAGTTGGTATAACATGGTCATTTACATGATCCATAATATGCTTCTATTGAATTTTAAAAAAAGATTACCATGATAGTGAAAGCACAAAGTTAAACAATAAAATGATTTTGGGGAATTCATGGACACCTTGTATTATGAGGATCAAGGGGAAATGGGTGGAAAACTACCAAAGTGTTTAATGAAGGGGGAGAGATGAGCTCCACAGCCTGAGGTGCCCCTCTGTCTGGGGTGTGTGGGCCAGGAAGGAGAAGGGAGGAAGGCAGAGATGGCAACTCCTGAGGCATTTTCAGGTGGCTGAGGTAAGACGTGATAAGGCAGGTGCTCAGATAGCAGTTAGGGGAATGGAGAGGAGGAAGCAGAGATGTGAGACGTCCTTAAGAACTGGAATCCATGGAGCCTGAGTGGATGTAGGAGGTGATGGGAGGGCAGAGGGTCAGGGGTGGATGGTGGTACCACTGACCAGGATGAGGACCACTGGTGTCCACAGCCATCTTTTCTAACTAATGTGAACTTTCCTGAAGCAATTTCTGAGAAACTGCTGCATGTTGTGCTGTTTTTTCTTCTATGGGACATTGAATTAGTGCTCATTAGGATGATTGTGCTGGCTGCTTCTGTCCTGTTGGGCCAGATTCTGGCAAATTATGCCTGATGAAGCACATACTTTTTTTTGCTTTCTACACATTCAAAGAAAGTGAAAAACACTGAGAAAATTGTGGGTAGCTCTGAGATAGAAGATATCATACCATTAGCCCAACCTTTTGGGTTGATTGGGGTCACATGACCAGCTCTGGCCACTGGACTGTGGGTGGAAGAACTTGTGTATGTCACTTGCGATGATGGCAGTTAAGAGCCAGGCTCCCCCTTGGCTTCTCTCTTCCACTGCTGTGGCCATCTCCGAGACTCCATGTTTCAGATCGGAGGATCTGAGCTGGAGGAAGGCTGCTTAGTCCATGTGAGATTAGTTAGCTGCCTTTGGTTTTAAAGAACACAATCTACTTTCCAGCTCTGTGTTTTGGGGACAGGTGCTCAAAATTCTCTGAGGAGTGAGCAGACACAGTGCAATGTCAATGATCTCTGGGTAATTACATAACGAGGAATATGGAAACTCTGCACTTTGGGGAAGCGGAGAGCAGAGAACATGAAGTTTATATATAAACTTCACAAACTGAAAATAAATCCTTGTGATTTATAGAGTGAAATCTTGTGTTAATTAAATTTTCAGCATTAAATATTTTAAAATGTAACTTGGTGTTTGCTTTTTAGATGAATAATTAACCTAATGCACCAGCTGATGGAAGCACCACCAGCAAGCTGTGGGAAGCGGCTTTTACTGTTCTGTTCCCACTCATGACAAACTTTTCTCTGACATTGTTTATATAGCAGAGCCTCTGAGGCCCTCAGGGAGGCCTATAGCCTCCTCTGCTTTGTGTTTCTTTGGAACTTTTGATGAAGTTTCTGTGAGCCAGTGTGTACTAATCACCCCCCAGATACCACATGCTACTTGAGGACCATGTTTTTTCATCTTGGAATCCCCCCAAACTAGTGGGGCATTTCCCTCAACAGTGGTCTCCTCACCCAGGGAACCACTTTGGAAGCATCTCTGGGTCTCAGGCTTTGTTGGAGGAACAGATCTCCTACCAATAATAGCTGCGATTTTAAGAGCATCTCTTCCAGGAGTGGGCTAGATAAGGCTGTTTTAGATGTTGTTTTGCTTTTTAGATGGCTGCAACTGAAGTTTCCAGGAGCCCAACTCTCTAAATGTGTGGCAGAGACAGTTGTCTGGTCAGATATCCACATGCCCCTTCTTTAACACTTGCTATCAGACTTTGCCCAGGATCCTGGAGCACCTTTCCTATTCAGATGGTTCCCACAGTGGGCTGCTGCAACCCTGTTTAAGGGCTTTCTCTGGTTTCAGGGGCATGGTTAGCTTATATTTGGTGTAGGCCAGAAGTGCTGGGTAGTTAATGCCCCTGGGAGCATCCCTCATCACTAATGGAAGGGAACAGGTGAGTGACTATCACAGTTTCCTTGCCCCTCAGGTGGGACAGCTCTGAGGCATGTTCTATCCACTCTCCCCAGAGGTTCCCAGCAGAGCTGGGCTTGGGCTGCCCACAGCAGTAACCTGGTGCTCATTCATGCAGCTCTGCTCCCTCATTTCTTCGCTCTGCTCCAGTGCTTTCTGGGATCACCTCCCAAATCAACTCAAATCCTTGCCCCAGGCTCTGCTTTTGGGAAAGTCCATCCCAAGACCTTTTTGGGTTGGTTGGAGTCATGACCAGCTCTGGCCAATGGACTGTAGGTGTAAGTGCCATGTGTCATTCTTCATGCAAGGCAGCTAAGAGCCAGGGCACTGCCTTGGCTTTCTCTTGCCCTGCTATGGCAATCTTGGAGGCTCCATATTTCACATTGGAGAATCTGAGCTGGAGGAAGGCTGCTCAGTTCACACTGGAATTCATACCAACAAGAAATGTTCCCTGTGATAGCCCTTAAGTTGTGTGGTATTTATTAGTTGCGCCACCTACCTGCACGTTACACACTGTCCTTTTTGGGTGTCACCCCTTATGTCAGCTCATCCTCCATTTCTCCATCCTGTAGTGATCCATAAGAACCTCGGAATCTTTTACCCTTTAATGCTTTTCATTTCCAGACTTCTCCACTCTTCAATAGTTTAATAATAAAGTAAAATTTGTACTTTTTTGTTTTTTAATTTACTTGGAAGTTATTTTGGTATTACATATGAAATAAAAACCTGAATTCATTTATTTCCAAATTATTAACCAATTATTCCAATGTTGAATAAAAATTTTGCTTATCTTCCTGATAGGTTTGTGATCTTCTTTTATTATACATTAAATTATCATGTAAAGTACTATTTGGGGGCCATAGTTTTTTTTTTTTTTTCTTTAAATTCTTGTGCAAATACCACAACATTGTAATTGTAGCTCTGTAATATATTTTACTATCTTCATTACTCATCTCTTTCCTGTCCTCCCTCAAAAATTGTATTAGTGCTTAAATCGCATGAAAGCTACAAATTACAATTGGAAAGAACTGATATGTTTAGCTTTTTAATATTTCACATTCTGAAATGGGCAGTCATTTAAATGGCTCTTCCAGTTCCTCTCACAGTTTTGTTGTTATCCTTATGTTGCTCATACACATTTTTTTGTTAAAGTTATTCCTACTATTTTTCTATATGTTGACATTATGTTATTACTTTTTAATGGTATTTTCCAAGATGCAGTTATATAGAAAGATTTTTTGTTGTTGTTGTTTTGTTTTGTTTTGTGACAGAATCTCCAGCTATCGCCCTGGGTACAGTATCATGGCGTTACAGCTCACAGCTCACAAACCTCAAACTCTTGGGCTTAAGCAATTCTCTTGCCTCAGCCTCCTAAGTAGCTGGGACTACAGGCACCTGCCACAATGCCCAGCTTTTTTTTTTTTTTATGGTTTCTTTCTTTTCTTTTCTTCTTCTTTTTTTTTTTATTAAACCATAAACACATAGATCACGTATACATTAATGCATTTATGGGGTAAAATGTGCTGATTTCATATAGAATTAGGAATGCTTACATCACATTGGTTAATATGTACCTCATCTCATTTATTTAATTATTGTGTTAAGACATTTATAGTTAATAGATCTGATATACACTCTTGCATTATGCACTATAGGTGTGATCCCATCATTCACCCTCCCTCGATCCGAACTCCCCTCGCCTCTCCCATCCCCCCTCCTCCCTCCTTCATCCTGGGCCATAGTTGTGATCTATTCTTCATGTGAAAGTGTGAGTGATTGTAAATTGGTTTCATAATAGTACTGAGTACACTGGATATTTTTTCTTCCATTCTTGAGATACTTTACTAAGTAGGATATGTTCCAGCTCCATCCATGTAAATGTAAAAGAGGTAAAGTCTCCATCCTTTTTTTAAGGCTGCATAATATTCCATGGTATGCATATACCACAATTTATTAATCCAGTCATGGGTCGATGGGCACTTGGGCTTCTTCTATGATTGCCTATTATGAATTGAGCTGCAGTGACTATCTGGTGCAAATATCTTGGATATAAAGTGATTTTTGGTCTTTTGGATATACACCTAGTAGAGGAATTGCAGGATCAAACGGCAGGTCTACTTTTAGATTCCTGAGTATTCTCCATACTTCTTTCCAAAAGGATGTATTAGCTTACACTCCCACCAGCAGTGCAGAAGTGTTCTCTTTTCTCCACATCCACACCAACATCTGTAGTTTTGGGATTTTGTTATGTGAACCACTCTTACTGGAGTTAGATGATATCTCAAAGTGGTTTTGATTTGCATTTCTCTGATGATTAAAGATGATGAGCATTTTTTCATGTGTCTGTAGGCCATGTTCCTATTTTCTTCAGAGAAGCTTCTTTTCAAGTCCCTTGCCCACAATGAAATGGGATTACTTGTTCTTTTCTTATTAATAAGTTTGAGTTCTCTGTGGATTCTGGTTATCAAACCTTTGTCAGAAGCATAACATGAAAATATCCTCTCCCATTCTGAGGGGGCTGTCTGCTTGCTTTACTTACTGTGTTCTTGGCTGTGTGGAAGCTTTTTAGTTTGATCAGATCCCGGTAATATATTTTTAGTGTTGCTTCAATTGCCCAGGGGGGTCCTCCTCATAAAGTATTCTCCCAGACCAATTTCTTCAAGAGTTTCTCCTGCACTCTCTCCAAGAATCTTTATAGTTTCATGTCTTAAATTTAAATCTTTTATCCTGTGAGAGTCAATTTTTGTTAATGGTGAAAGGTGTGAGTCCAGTTTCAGTCTTCTATAAGTAGCTCACCGATTCACCCAGCACCATTTGTTAAATAGGGAATCTTTCCCCCAATTTATATTTTTGATGCGCTTATCAAAGATCAAACGATGGTAAGTTTCTGGGTTCGTCTCTTGATTCTCAATTCTGTTCCATACATCTCCCTCTCTATTTTTGTGCCAATGCCAAACTGTTTTGATCACTATAGATTTATAGTATAGTTTGAAGTCTGGTAGCATGATTCTTCTTAATTTATTTTTGTTTTTGATTAATGTCTTGGCTATTTGAGTTTTTTTCTGGTTCCATATAAAATGAAGTAGTATTTTTTCCAGATCGTTAAAGTATGACAGTGGTGCTTTGATAGGGATTGCGTGTTGATTCTTCCCAGCCATGAACATGGTATGTTTTTCCATTTGTTAACATCTTCAGCTATTTCTTTTCTCAGAGTTTAATAATTCTCTGCCAAGCTATTTTTTGTTGTTGTTGTCATTTTTGTTTAACAGTCCTGAGCTGGAATCAAACCTGCCAGCCTGGGGGTATGTGGCTGGCGCCCTACCCACTAAGCTTTGGGTGCCGCCCAGAAAGCTTCATGTGTATATATAAGCTTCCCTATACATGTAAAAAATTCATGTATAATTAATACAAATATATGTTAGTAAAATTTTTTTTGACTTATTGCTGATCACCTTCTAATTACATTTTGAAGGATAAATAGACTATTCATGAGAGTCCACATGCTCTGCCTTTCCAAGTGGTTCAGAATAAACAAAAACAAATGGACATGTCTAGAATTGAAATAAATTCATGGAAGGAGGGACAGAGAGAAGAGGTACACAAAGGAGTTGGGCATGTGGTGGGAATCACAGGATATCACCCCACAGACCAAATTCATAGTCACAGGTGCCAAGAAAGCAAGCATCCTGGGTTCATTGTATGTTTTCTCTTTGAGACATAACTTGTCATAAATCTAAAACATGCTGGCACTTTGGGTGGAATAGCTGTTACTTCTCATGCAAGACAGTTAAGATCCAGGGCACCTGTAGTATCTTTTATTGGTCCTAGACATCACTAGCCCCAATTCAAGGTCTTCTCCTAGATGATTAACACTTGTCAGTAATAACATGTTTATATGTAGAGTCTGGATAATAGAAGATGATATCAGAGGACACTACCTTTTCACTGATGTTAAGGACAGGCATGACATGTCAGACTTGTTAAGATAAGATGAAAGGACACCACATCCCTGATCAGGGTCTCACTCTGTGTTCCAGTTAAAAAAACCCAAATACATGGGCTTTTTAATTGAAAAAGAAATGTAAAGAAATCAAGTGCACTAGGTTGAAGCTCCCTTTTCTTTTTGGCACTTGGCGTAAACTGATGCCCAAGGGTGGGAGACCTCCCCAGTAATCTGATGTATAAGGAAGCTCTGAGGTATAAGGATGTAAGTATGTCATGCATTGGCTATTGGAACTTTGTAGTGCTTTTTCTTTAATGCCATTAATATTAACTTAGAATTCAAAGGAATCTACCATTTTCTATAAGGACTGCAACTGTTTTACTGGCTTTGAAGATGATGCTTTTCCAGATGTTCTGTAGCATGAAAGAAAAACAGGAGTGTGTACTCATATTAAAGACAAATGGGGAACAAGTAAAGAATCTGAGAACCACCTGAAGACCCCTGTTCTCAGGAACATTTCTAGTTGCTTTGTCTATGTGACAAAGCAAAGACAGCAGCGATTGCCTGGTTTTCCTTATGTTTCCCTACTTGGGCCTTCTTCATCATGAGTACAAAGGATGTTGCCTTAGAAAGGAAAGTGGAATGGTAGCATTGAGGGGTTGTGCAGAGGGGTTGGTAAGGAGACAGACTGGTATCTCTTTATCTTGCTACCAGCATGTTCTCATGGCCACAGACAGGCATGTAGGCTTTTAAATAGTTTCAAATGGGCATGTTAGCAATCAAAGAAAAGACATACATGTTAAATTTTTATTCTTTTGGGAGGAGGGAGCTTTAAATATCTGCTCCTCTCAGGGGAGAAAAAGGAAAGTTTTATATTTTCCATGCTGCCTTGAATAACTGTCAAAAACTCTCAGCAATTCTGCCTAGCTGGCTGTCTCCATCTGGAGGTTGGCATTGTGTTTTTTTAACCTACAATTAACTACCATCCACTAAAAATTCAGCCAGTAATAGTCATATCCTTTCATAGCTTTTTAAGAATATTTTTTCTTAACTGTTCTTACAGTTCTTTTCCTACCTTTGACAATATCAAATTTTAGTTTAAAAGCTGTAAAATTAGATACCGGAGAAATCACTGATGATTACCATGAACCATTTGTTTCTTCTGGAGGGATCTCTTGCAATGCTTTCTCTTGTCAAATATATACATGTGTGATATGTGTGTGTGTATATATATTATATATGTACATGTGTATACATACATATTTATATATACATATATTATGTATATATAAAATATGTATATATTAATTTGTTAGGATGTAGTTTACTATAAATGGACTTTGTTTGGCAACATTCCAAACACAGAGACCTAGAGCCAGCCATGTAGTAGGCTGGCAATGAACAGGTGTTGCATGCAAGAACCCAGTAAGTCCATAGAATGTTAATGAAAACAATCAGTTGAATCACATTTATTTGTTATCTCCTACATACCACTGTGGTGCTCCAAACACCTCTGGGTAATTATTTATCTTTTGTTTTTAATGAAGCGGGGAGAAGGAATACCTTCTACTCAGGAAGTCTAAAATTCTAACAGTGCCACTATAGTCAGTGCTCATTCTTACTGCAAAATTTAGAGGCCTTTCATAATTTTGGGCAATGGTGTGGGTCTAGGTTCCTTAGAAGAAGAACCTCAGATGCAGATTCTCAAGCATGTGATTACTAGAGATAGAGCTCTCAGGCCAACTGGGGGAGAGGGGAGGGAGGGCTGGAGGCAAGCAAAAATGTGGTCTTAGCCTGAGCTCACAGGAAGCTCTGGGGCCTGCAGAGCACCACTGAGTTGTCTCACTGTGGGCCAAGAGGCTGGTCTTTTTCACCCCTCTTAGTCAGTCATTGATTATGGGCTGCCTTTGTGAAGGCAGAGTTGGATGTGCAACTTCCTTGGTGAAGTGGCTCTTTGGAGAACTGGGCAATAAAAGGCCTTTAGCTTTCAGTACCTACAAGAGCTGATGGAAGGGGCGGCTGCCCCGTGAAAGCATGTGGGTGGGCATGAACAGCATCCATGACATGTGCTGGCCTTACAGAATATTGACCAGACAGCTTTAAATAGATTTTAGGGAAGAAACAGATGAAAAGTCCAGAGTACATGGTTGATTTGATCGCCTGGGACATTCTGATGACTCATCTGATAGTCTGTTTTCATCAGCACTAGTATGGATTTATTGGATTCTTTCACATAACGCCTGTTCACTGCCAGCCTACCATGTGCTTGGCTCAAGATATCTGTTTAGAATCTTGCCAGACAAGATCCATTTATTTAGTAGACTCCATCCCAACAAATTGCATATATTTGGCAAATGCCAAGAGACAGAACTGCAAGAGATCCCAGAGAAGCTTAACCATAGTCCTGGAAAAGCCGGAAGCTGCCAAGGCTTACCCCTATCTAGACTCTGAAGGCAGCAGTCTTTGTTAAAATATTTGTGACTGATGTTCTCAAAAAGCTTAGATGTAGCAGTTAGGATGTTTGGGGGAACTGTGGCAGTTTCTGCCTACTGAAGCTGGCTTCCAGCCAAGGATGAGCGCTGCCTTGGTGCCAGTGTTGTCACTCTGATGCAACCACAACATACAGAGTGCTTACCACATGCAAAGAGATCCTGGGAGGGTGGGCTGGTGGGGGCCCTGCAGGCTCCCATTGTAGTGAGGACCTCCAGGTTCTCTGCCAGCAGAGATGTGTTGTTCACCCCTATTGGGTGGTAGTGTAGCGTGTAGCGGAAGCTGCTGCTTGAGCTTTGTGGTGCCTGTTGGATGCCCATCTCTGTCAGGGTGTTGGCACCATGCCTTCCCTATTTTTAAATTAGAGGAAACCAAATCTGGTCTGAATTCCCAAAAGGAAGAAGAGTTTTCACCTTAATCTGCTTTGCCCCAGTATCACTCTTCTTTTTTTGGAATCTTAATACACTTAAGAGAGTTGTTTTTTAGATCTTCTTGTCTACATAGATATCAGGGAAAAGCTCACCTATTTATTGCCAGCTGCAGGAACACTGTGACTTAATTTTGCCCAGTTGGGATGTTGGCTGGGTTAATAACTAGGGTAGAGTTAAACTGAGGCTGCTTTGCTTAGGTATTGAAGCTTGTTGATGCATCTGAACCGTGCTCTATTTCCTCTGGATGTCCTCATGACCTTTACTTTATTCCATGGTTGCAAGAGACATCCCCAAACCTGCCCAGGCCATTGATCAAAAAAATGTAGGGTCTTTGGAAGGATTTTTTTAGTTCTGACTAGCTGTGTGACCTTGGGTTAATTGCCTAACTCCTCTGATCTACAGTTGTAGCTGATGGTTGGTAGTGATGTCCTTTCAGTCCTAACATCTAAAGATTTGCACCCACACAGCCTTTGCATCCAACACCCATGTCATCCTTTGATCGAATCTGTGGTATTGCTTTTGTTGACGAAGAATGAGTATTTCCACATAAGCAATTTGTGAGAACTTTTACCAGTATATCAAATTGATCCTGTAAATGACCATGTCTTGAATATTTATGGAAAGTTCTTCCTCAGTCTAAGCCTCAAATAGTACAGTGGAGCTATTTAGATTATTTATTTCTTCTTGCGTGAACTTTGGTATTATGTATCTTTCATGGAATCCATCCATTTCATTTAAGTTGTCTTATTGATTGGTATTGTATCACTCCATGATACTCTCTTATTATTTTATAGCAAAAGCCCTAGTGCAGGGGTGGCGAACAAGTTCGACTACGCGCTCGGAGATCGCTCCTCAGAGGTCCCTCCTCAGAAGCAGCATAACAAAATCCAAACTTGGCAAAGAGCCACAGTATACAAAATAATGATAAGAGGCAAAGAGCC
>CAUYPK010170245.1:0-15662 GCA_963574355.1 Loris lydekkerianus
TACCAGTTTTAGCAAAATGGCAAAATTCATAGAGTTAAGATGTCTAATGATGTCCAAAGAAAATATGAAGCTTCCACAGCCACCAGAAGGACAAACATACAACAATTAATTTTAGTGGATCTCAAACTTGTCTTAAATCAATAACCTTTTACTCATGTTAATGTCTTGATTAAATATCACAATGCAAAATACCCACACATTAAGTAATTTCATCTGGTAAACATGACCTGGACATTTGTAAGAATATATTTAATATATGTACACCTAGTATGTTTTCAGGTAGCAAGAGGAAAAATGTAGTACATTTTATTTCTCTTATTAAGGCACTGTCATTTAAACATAAACCTGGAATATACTTTAAATAGAATTCAGGTTTACAAGATGAAAGTGTGAAGAGGGCAGTGTCAGATGGCAGTGGAAGCATATGTGTTTCTGAAAAGTAAAAATCTCCAGAAGGAAAAACAGAAATGGCATGCTTTATCCATCTTGCTTAGTGAAAGAGCTGCAGTTGAAATTGTTTAAAGTAGCAGGTATAATGAATACTGTCGCAAATTGTGTTAATTTTTGAAGCAGTGTGGGTGTTGACTACTAGTAGTATGAAAAATATGTTCAGGATTGTTTTGATACCTGTATTTATAATAAAATGTTGGGGGGGGGGTGATGAGTTTCTGTTAAGAGCTGTTCTTGTGTGTTACATGTAACAGACATGGTAAATATTTGTTTACAGTCTTTGTTTTTTAACAAACCATGCGTTTAAGTGAAGTCAACAAAAAGGAAATAGGCGTATGGAGATGTGATTTTGAGATTAACGTTAGTCTTAAAATGTAAATAAAATGTGGAACGTAAAAAAAAAAAAATAAAAAAATAAAAATAAATAAATAAATATGAAAAAGAAAATATCCATTTTCTGCCTCTTCTGTGGGTCTCCCTTGCATATGAGGAATCAGCATCACTGTGGTAGTGGATCCTAGAATGTATATTCTTAGTGTCTTTATGTTCTTAAAATATATTACAGACACACACACACAGACACACACACAAGAGCATATTTTGTGCTAGCCACTATTCTAGGGTGTTTATGTGAATTAACTCATTTATACTTTCCTCAACATGAGAGTATTATGAGAATTCATACTTCTGTTATCTATCTTCATTTTACAAATGATGTACATAATACACTGAAAGAAATTCAGTGCTGCCAGTATTTAAATCCAGACAGCCTTTTTCTGGGATCAAGCTCATTGTGCTATAATGAATTCAAGTTAGTGTCATTCTGTGGTCCCTAGCTGAAATATCTTTGTTTTAGATTGGTTAACTATTCAGCGTTTTTCTTTCTTCTAAGTAGACATAATAAGCACTGACTAGTTATTGTAAGCTAAGCATTCTGCTGAGTGTTGTACGACAAATTTAAGTGAGAGATATTTATTCAGTTGTTTCATAACTACATACTCTGTTTTGTGCCAGGTCCTAGGCTTGGAAGTGGGCTTATGAAGCTAAATTAATTATTCATGTAGGTGTTCCAGAGAATTTGCAAGATGCTGGGTGAAGATATAAATGATGAATAAAACAGTCTCCATTTTTGAGTTGCTTAGAGAGAGTAAGATGGGATTAATTAAATAGTAACTGTAGTATAATGGGATAAATATTGTCATAGATGTATACCCTGAGAACAAAGGAATGAATAACTTAGGACAATTAACTCATCTGGGAGCGATCTGGAAAACATCACAGAGACAGTACCTTTTTCTTTAATAGACAAAGAGTAGAAGCCAAGCATGGTGGCTCATGCCTATAATCCTAGCACTTTGGGAGACTGAGATTGGAAGATCATTTGAGGCCAGGAGTTTGAGACAAATAGTGGGAGAAAGCATTTTAGATGGAGGGCCTCATACAAAGGCTTGGAGTATAAAAGAATGTGGTGTGTTCAAGGAGTCTGAAGTGACTTGATGTGTCTAGATCAGGCAACTTTTTCTATAAAGGGCCTGATAGTAAATATTTTAGGCTTCACTAGCTGAAGAGTCTCCGTTACAACTACTTCAGTCTGCCTTTGTAGCATGAAAACAGCAATAGATAATATATAAGTGAATGAGCCTGGCTGTGTTTTAATAAAACTGTAGTAAAAATAATCAGCAAGCTGAATATGGCATACAGTCATAGTTTTTTGACCCCTGGTAAGGTGCCTGGTAGGGAGGGTGGTTGGGAAGGTCCTTGGGATGTTAGTCTATGGGACACATTGTAAAAGGCCTTGGATACCATGCTAGGAAGCTAAGGCTTTATCCTGTGGGTAAATGGGGAGCCATGAGATTTTAAGTCAGTGAACTGATACAGTTAGATTTGTACTTTACAAAGGGCATTCTAGTGTCTAACATGGTAGATGGACTAACAGCAGAGATTAGGTGTACCAAGGTACCCTGCCCCTGAGCAACAGCTTCAGATCTCAGTGGAGACAGTTACTTTACCCTTGATATATCCATGTGTCAGAACTCTGTATAAATTACATTTATTGCTTTTGTAGCTAAAATGTGGGTCCTTGATAGGTAGGTGTTCAGGAAGTGAATAAGAGTTAGGAAACTTCTCAGATCTGGGACATGCGATTTGTGGGTTCTAAATATTGGGGTAGGCCACGGGAAGTGGGAATGGAAGTGGCACTGTTTGATTTGAGAACAGGGAAAATAAGTAGTGGGGATCAAGGTTGGAAAGGGGTGGGAAGAGTAATTACTGGTAAGGAAGAACCCAGGAGAGCTGCCTAGATTGCTGTACCCAAAGACACGCTGTTCCTCTTCTGGCTTTATGTCAGTGGATTCTGTTCCCTGATGCAGTGAGTTGGCTGGATCTACTTTATGGAAATTCTAGAGAGATATCTCCCTTCTTCTCTGCTCCCCCACACACTACTTCACTATTGCTTAACACTTGGGATGGGCTTGTATGCTTTGTGCCACCTCCTGGGAGATCACTTTTCTGAGCTCATAGAGCTAAATATACCTAGTGACAGCTGGTGCCTCAGCTCTTTGGAGCGTTATTGAGCTACAGTTCTAACCAATGTTGTATTCCCCGTGGTAAGGCAAGACTTTTAGGGAGTCCCTCAGACTTTCCTAAGAGAGGAGCTGTTTGTTCGAAGTCTGAAATAGTAAATTGCTGTTGTGGGAGCCAAAGCTATCTGTTTTTGTTTTGTTTTGTGCTTTTTGTTGCTTTTAAACTTTGTTAAATCAAAGTTTTGTTTTGTTTTGTGCTTTTTGTTGCTTTTAAACTTTGTTAAATCAGACTTTAGCTAATAGCTGGACATGGGACAGTGTTCAGATTAAGATGTAACTAATGCCTACCTCAGGTACTATGTAT
Organism: Loris lydekkerianus; assembly: GCA_963574355.1. Classification (NCBI taxonomy): domain Eukaryota; kingdom Metazoa; phylum Chordata; class Mammalia; order Primates; family Lorisidae; genus Loris; species Loris lydekkerianus. The sequence goes on from CAUYPK010170245.1 coordinate 3,337, forward strand.
ATTGGATATCAGAATTCTAGCTCAGTACGATATTCTTGTATGGTATACTTATGGTTGGGTAACTAGGAACTTCTATCAGGGGGTCTATAGTTTGGCAGGGAAGGTAGACATGTAACAGGCACTGTGGGAGCACAGGATAGGCCACCTTTGATCAAGAATCTTACTTTCTTGTCCTTATTTTCCCTCTTTCCAATAATAATCACAACTAACATTTTAGTTGTGCTTTAAAAACTTAGAGTGCTTTAGTGTATACCAGGAATCTCAATCTATGCCTTAGAGGGGCCAGAGGGAATCATAACTGAGTAATGTGGGCTGTGCAAATGTATATGTATAAATAAGTGAGAGGTGGGAGCTGTGACAAACTAGAGAGCAGAAGAGGGCAGCTCCTGTTCAGCTCTGGCAGATTATTACCTTGTAAATATGTGAATCCTGGCTTGGTGCCTGTTTCACAGTGGTTATGGTGTCAGCCACATGCACCGAGGCTGGCGGGTTCAAACCCAGCCTGGGCCAGCTAAACAACGACAGTTGCAACCCCAAAATAGCCAGGTGTTGTGGCAGGTGCCTGTAGTCCCAGCTACTTGGGAGGCTGAGGCAAGAGAATCGCTTAAGCCAAGAGTTTAAGGTTGCTGTGAGCTGTGACACTACGTCACTCTACTGAGGGCGACATAGTGAGACTCTGTCTCAAAAAAAAAAAAAAAAAAAAGTGAATCCTGAAACAGTGTTAAGAGGTAGGGACTTGGGGCCTTTTTAGCTCCTTTAGCACCAACTCTCCCCGCTCCCAGTCATATAAATGGCATATAATGAAACCAATTTTACATAGGCTAATTGGTAATAAACAAGAATTTATCCCAAATTATCCCCCCAACATACAACATATATTATAGAAATATAAATGTATTTTATATACAGTCATGTGCCACATAATGACATTCAGTCAACCAGGTGACTTGGTTCTTTAAGATTACAATACCATATTTTTACTGTATCTTTTCTGTGTTTACATATATAAATACTTAATGTTGTGTTATAGTTACCCAGGGTATTCAGTACAGTAGTATGATGTACAGATTTGTAGCCTAAGAGCAATAACCTATACCATAATACAAACCAATGTATTTAGGTTTGCATAAATACATTCTATGATGTTCACACAATGATAAATTTCTCAAAATGTATCCCAGTCATTAAATGATATATAATGAAACCAGTTTTACATAGGGTAATTGATACAAACAAGAGTTAAATATGTTATTTCTGATAAAAGAAGATCACCAAGTAAATAAATAAAGACCTAAACACTTCTTTTTTTTTTTTTCAAACACTTGTAATTTTAAATATTGAAATGATGGTGAGCTATACATACATTTAAGAATGATTAATAAAAACAAATAAAATTGTTTATCTGCTTATTCTAGTTCAGGGTTGTGGGTGGCCAGAACCTGTCCCAGGAGCTTAGGGTGCAAGGTGGGAACCAACTTTGGACAGGATACCCTTCCATCACAGGGCATACACACACATACACACATGCTCACTCAGACTGGGACTATTTAGACAGTTCTAATGTGCACATCTTTGGGATATTGGAGGAAACTGGAGCACCCAGAAAAAAGCTGTGAAGTTTTGGAAAGAGACACACAGGCATTGGCCCTAGCCAGGGATCATATTAATGATGTTAAGGATCAATCTGCATGAGTATAAAGTTAATCACCAGTTAGATTTTCAAAAGCATTGGTTTCCTTTGTTTTTCTTCTTTCTTGTATAAGTGTATTATGAAAAAAATTCCAGGTAATTAACAGACACCTCTTATGGTATGCAGGGGGAGAATTTGGATTTTTTTTTTTTTTTTTTTTTGAGACAGAGTCTCACTATGTCACCCTTGGTAGAGTGCCATGGCGTCACAGCTTACAACAACCTGAAACTCTTGGGCTTAAGAGTTTGAGGCAAGAGTTCTCTTGCCTCAGCCTGCCAAGTAGCTGGGACTTCAGGCACCTGCACAACGCCTGCCTATTTTTTATTGCAGTTGTCATTGTTGTCTAGCTGGCCTGGGCCAGGTTCGAACCTGCCACCCTCAGTGTATGTGGCTGGCACCATAACCACTGTGCTGTGGGTGCCAAGCCAAAAATTTGGATTTTAAAGTCAGGAATCTTGGGTTGGAATACTGACTCCATTGCTTACCAGCTATAACCTTGAGCAAGTGTTTCTGTTATTTAATGCTGTGTAATAAATCTCCACAAACTGCAGTGACTTAACACAGCAATGACGTTTATATTTGCTTATGTATCTGCGGTGTTGGCATGGTTTGGGCAGGCATACCTCACCTATATCCTGGTGGCAGATGAACTGTGATTGGATACCTGTGGGTTGAAATCACCTGAAGTTTTAGGCGCTCACGTGGCTGACTCCTGGGCTAGAAGACTCAAACTCCTGGTGCTGCTCAGATGTCTGTCTCTATCTCTGTATAGTCTTTGCACATGATCTCTCCAGCATGGTAGCATCAGGATAGCCAGAGTTTTACATGTTAGCTTAGAGCCTCCTAGGCGTGTATCTCAAAAAAGGAAAAGCCAAGTGGAATTTGTATTGCCTTTCCTAACCTAGCCTTGGAAGTCATGCAGCATCACTGTTGGCACATTCTGTTAGTTAGAAAATGAGTCAGCCTATATTCACAGGCAGAGAAACCCACCTTTAATGGAAGGATTGTGAAAGAATTTGTAGACATGTTTGAAAACCATCATAGCAAGTTAACCTTTCTATACCTAACATGATTTGGGGAAAATTGCATTTTTTGAGAGTATTACTATTTTCATTTGTAAAATAGGTGTGATAATTTGTTGGCTATGATGATTAGGTGAGGTAAATATTGTGGAAGTTCTTAGGATGTAGCTTAGCATATAAATAAATACTCAAAAAATTGTTAATTATTCCTCTCTTTTTTTCTTTCCTCTTCTAGCTTATTGAGTTCCAGTTAACTGTTATTTATTATCTTTCCATAATTAAAAATATGAGGAAGGAATTCCTAATTTATTGTTTTTCAAGTGACACATATAGCAAAAAGGAAGAGGTAGTCGAAGTAGGTGACAAGACATATGCGCATACAAGAATACATGTGTGATTCGATACACTTATGCCTTGGGTAGATGGAATGTGCTATGGATAGCTAGAAGCAGGTGACCTATGTGGAGATCCTGATGGACTTGCTTCCCCTGAGGTGTCTCTTGTGACTTGTGTGCTTTTCCCTTGCAGTTCCTGAGGGAAGACCTCAATTACCATGACCCAACAGTGAAACACAGCACCTTCCATGGTGAAGATAAGCTCATCAGCGTGGAGGACCTATGGAAGGCATGGAAGTCCTCAGAAGGTAATAGGCAGCCTGGTTGTCAATCCTAGCTGCTAGAAGCTTTAGAGAAGATGGCCAACACCTTGGCCTTAAAAGGACATGAATATAAAATAATTCTATATACAATCACTAAATAAGACTGAATATAGTTACTGTGCTGAGCATAGGGGAAGGTTTCTCCAAAGTTGGAATTATTTTTTGTTTTTTATTTTTTTTGAGGCAGAGTCTCATGCTATTACCCTGGGTAGAGTGCCATGGTGTCATAGCTCACAGCAACCTCAAACTCCTGGGTTTGAATGATACTGTACCCTTAGCTTCTTGAGTAGTTGGGACTACAGGTACTTGCCACCACTCTGGGCTAGGATTGCACATTGCTCAGGCTGGTCTCAAACTCCTGAGGTCAAGCAATCTACCCACCTTAGCCTCCCAAAGTGCTAGAATTACAGCCACTTTACCTGGCCTAGAGTTATTCCTAATTGGAATGCTTTTTTAATTCTATCCTGTCTCCAACCCTTTTCTTATCCCCTCAGTCCTCAGCCCCTAATCCCCTATAGGAATCTCTCACTTTCTGCTGCTTTATCTTCAGAGATAGGGAGCTGGCTAATCCTTCTCTGGCTTTCCATTTAGTCACAATTCTGCTGAGTCCCAAAGGACTCAAAGATTGGGTGGGAATATAGATAGGCTCTCTCCTTAGTCTTCTCTTTTACAGGTTAAATAGCCTTAGTTCTTTGAAGCAAACATATTTTATCAGCCTCCTTCTCATCTTGATTTTCTTTTTTATTATTATTATTATTAAATCATAGCTGTGTACATTAATGCGATCCTCATCTTGATTTTCTACCTTTAAACACTTTTGTTAGTATCTTTCTTAGAGCCTCAAGTGGGCTGCAGACTTCCAAGTGTATGTTTTTTAATGTGCTCTAAATAGATATATATTTATTTATTTGCATATATAGTTTACATACATGCCATAAACTCCAATATAATAAAAAATAACTCCTCAACGGCTCTTAGATACATGGGTCTTATATATCCCAAGCCAAGTTCTACAGTGGAGGTAGCACATGTTCTTATTTTACAACATCTCATGGGAGAAAGTGGTTAAGGAGGACTTGAAACCCAACCAGGCCTGATACACTGAGAGCACTCTGAAGGGACTGCCGTGGGAGAAGACACCGATCTATATAAAACCTTTAACATTTAAAAGGATCAGATTAATTCCAACAGCTTTACTGAGCTTGGACACCCAATAAATTATACACTCACTCCAGGTACTTGGAAGATTATTATACAGCTCCTTAACTGATCGAGTAAGGACAAATGGTCACTTCCTCACAACCAGAATCAGTGCATCTCCTACAAGGACAGCAGGGCTGGCACAGCCGCAGGGCTGGCTGCAATTGAACCAGGTCTCCAGGCCATGAATCAGTAAAGTAGTAGTATTCTCATGGCTACATTCACTTCAGTGTCACATTTACTAGCATGGAGCTTTCTGAATAGAGAGGCAGAAGCCCTGCTTCTCAGTAAGAAACATTTCTTGTAGTGCTGTAGATTGAAGGAGGCCGTCAATAGTAAAAATAGAATTCAGTAGCATGTTCCTGACATTGTACAGCAGCCTGGCTCAAGGATTTCTCCCCCTACGTGATTCCTAAGACTATTTGCTATTTGATTCTTTGTTTTGGCTACTTGATGGTTTTGATGAATTTGCCTTGATCAGGGGTGTTCAGGTACTTCTTTGAGAGTCAGCCTCTGACTTGGATTATGCTTCAACAGTCTTGAAATAAGGTCTGTGGCTCCCTCTGTTACAAACTTAGGAAATGTGAATTCAATCCGTGATATTCTTTTGTAGGTCTCTTGGTATGTGTTTGCCTCAAAAGGAGGCTTCCCAACTAAAAATTCATAGCAAAGAACTCTCTGGTTCCAGAGATCTACCTTCTCATCACGCATCCAACCTTCAGTCATCTCAGGGGGCAGGTAGTCCAGGGTACTACAGAGAGTGGTTCTCCTAGAGGATGGTGCATGAATTGACCAGCCAAAATCTGCAATCTTAAGCTCTCCAGATGATCCCAGCAGCAGGTTCTCTGGCTTAATGTCTCTATGAATAACTCTTTGAATGGAAGTAAGACAGGGCATTTGCCAGTTCTGTGATGTAAGTGGCAGTTCTCTGCTCATCAAACTTTGAAAGTTTCTGGAGTTCTTTAAAGTTCCAAGTGGGGCATATGCTAGAATTAGGTAAACTCTGGTGGCATCATGGAAATAACCATACAGTCTGAGAATATTAGGATGCTGAAGATGGGACTGCATTTCCACTTCTCTTCTGAGCTGATGCTCCACTCCTGCTTTTTCCAGCTGAGCTTTAAACAGCACTTTAAGAGCCAGGATAAACTTGCTTTGTTTTTCTCTTCCCAAATAAACATTCTCAAACTTTGCTTTACCCGGTGCGTGACCAATTTCAAAATCTTCCAAAGCCCATTACCTTTTTTTTTGATTCTTCGTTTTTCTGTTTTGATGTCATTTCTTCCTCATTTCCAGGTGCTGCTGGCTGGGGCTGCTTGTTCTTCTGGGTTTTATTCAGTGGCTTAGAGACAGGATGAGGTACACTGGTTGCCTGTAATTGCTTCTGCGTATGATTCTGAACTGGTTTGTGGCTGGAGATAAGCTTTTTTGCTTCAGAAGGAGTGCGTTGGGAGGAATTTGAAGGGCAGAGGACCCCCTGAGCCTGACCACTATTTGCAGGTAATGGATTGTGACCAGAAAACTGCTGAGTCACTGGAACACATTTTGGACCATCAAGTGGAATCATGGCCTTAACAGGCCCTGAAATGTAGTTTTCTTTTGATTTGTCCATGATGCCTCAGATCCAAGTCCCCGAGTCCTCTCAGCTCTCCCAAGTGTGTTTTTATTATCACAGAGTTGAGCAGGATTGTCAACTTTTTGGTTCTGAGCTCTGTGCATCTGTTTATATTGTCTGATTACATACTGGTGCCTCAGCAGTCATATTACTCCACTGATCTATGTTGAACTTACTGAAAATTTTAGATCTGTGTAGAACTGCTAAAGCCATGATTACCATTTTTTTCTGTAGCATTTGCTTCAGAGTTCCAAATGAAAGAGCATGTCTAATTGTGTGAGACTTAACAGGGAAGGGAAAAACAGGAGTTTAGTTTCCTCTCCATTTACATCTATGGCTAGAGCTTCCTTTGATACCAACAAGCAATCTCTTCCCAGAATCTCTTAGGATAGGTTCTGATGCTAAGAGGGATTAAACATAAGTGACTACTAACGTTCCTGGTTTTCAGATGAGGAATCTTAGGCCTAGATTTATTAAGTTATTTATTCATTGTCATGCATTTAGTAAAGACAGGACTTAAGCCTGGGGTTTCTGCTCCTTAGACCAATGCTTTTCTCTACCATCTTGGTTGGAAGCACTGATTTGGTGGTGGTAGAGGTTTGGTAGGAATGAAGCCGTTTCCATTTTTGTTTAAGACTTTTCCCAAGGATTAAATAGAATTTTAGACCTGAAAGAGATCATATATAACGTAAATGGAGAGCATTAAATTTGAAGCAGGAAATCTTAGATTCCTTGGTTCTGGGATGGATAGGCTGATGCTTCTTGTTAACTCTGTGTTTTATCAATGTAGAAGAAGCATCAGGCAGCTATAGGAAGAGAGCTTCTTGGACATCTTTTGATGTGGGGCTTTCCTCCTAAACAATAATGGCTATCAGGCCATGCCCGGTGGCTCACACCTGTAATCCTGGCACTCTGGGAAGCTGAGGCAGGTGGATTGCCTGAGCTCACATGTTAGAGACAAGCCTGAGCAAGAGAGAAACCTCATCTCTAAAAATAGCTGGGCATTGTGGCAGGTGCTTGTAGTCCCAGCTACTTGGGAGGCTGAGGCAAGAGAATCAATTGAGCTCAAGAGTTTTGAGGTTGCTATGAGCTAGGATGTCACAGTACTCTATCAAGGGTGACAAAGTGAGATTCTGTCTCAAAAAAAAAAAAATTACAGGAAAATGGAAGACAATAGGGTGAAGGGTTTTTTTTTGTTTTTTTTTTTTTTGAGAGAGAGAGAAGGGATCTCCAATACCCATGAGCAGAGAAAAACATTTCAGTGCATAATAACACAGTTCACAGCTAGCTAAGATATGATAAATGACATTTAAGGATTTGCTTACCATGTGTTGTACCTGGTGGTTTAACAGACTCAAATAATCTTTATGCGTTCTATTCCCCCCACCCTGACCTAAGGATTTTGCTTCATTATTCAGAGAAAGGTTCTTAATCTCTCTGGAGTGATGATTTCCAGAGCTACAAAACTCGTGTAATATTCTGGCATTGGCCCATATTGGCTAGTCTGAGTTTAGCTAGATGATGTAGAGATCAGCTGTGGTCATTTGTATTCAGAACATTAGCTGGCTAATGTCAATATTATCTGTGTGATTAGTGTTGTTAACATTTTCTGACTAGTATGGGGAGCCAGAGTTTTCCCTGTGTTATTTAGATCTTAGTAGAAAAGCCTTCTAATCTCTGTATTAGTCAGCTCTGGACTGTAATAATAAAAACAGCATCAATAACAACTCATAGACTACTTTCACTAATGTTTATATAGCTTTTAATATGTGCTAGGCACTGTTTTAAGAGTTTTTTACATATGTTGATTCATTTATTTCTTCTGAAAAGCTTATGAAATACATAGACTATGATTATCTCCATTCAAAGATGAGGAAAATGTGGCAGAGAGTAAGTGAAAGAACACAATGTCACTCTGTCGCTTAGAGTTAGCACAAATTTTACAAGTTAAGGGCCTAGTCCCCAATAAGACTACTGTCTTCACTTTAGATACCAGCTGTAAGTTCAGGCTGTTCCCAGGCCTCCTGTACTTGCCACAAGCTGGCTACAAATTTGAGGATTCCCACGACTCCCCCAAGTTGGATAATTCCCTAGAACTTCAGAGTTTAGAAAAACCTACTTAGGTAGATTACCATTTTATTATAAAGGATCCACATCAAGACCAGAAACCTAAGAAAAAGCCCAAAGGGCAAGATCTACAAGGGTTCCAAAGGTGACACTTTTGTGTCTTCTCCCTGTAGAATCAGGACACATCACCCTCCCAGCACATCAATGTATTTGCCAACCAGAAAGCTCAACCAAATTTCAGTGGTCAGTGTTTTCCTTTAAAGTTTCATTACACAGCCATAATTGATGAAATGATTGGCCACTTGGCTTGGCGTCTGTAGCTCAGCAGCTAGGGCACCAGCGACATACACCGAAGCTGGCGGGTTCGAACCCAGCCCAGGCCTGCCAAGCAACAATGAAAACTACAACTGAAAAATACCTGGGCATTGTGGCAGGCACCTTAGTCCCAGCTACTCGGGAGGCTAAGGCAAGAGAATTGCTTAAGCCCAAGAGTTTGAGGTTTTTGTGAGCTATGACACCATGGTACTCTACCAAGGGTGACATAGTGATACTCTGTCTAAAAAAAAAAAAAAAAAAAAAAAAAAATTATTGGCTACTTGTTTGAACTTGATTTCCAGCCCCCTTTTCCTCTTCAAAGGTTGGGTTGGTAGTTTGTATCTTTGAAAAAATTTGTCCATTTCACCTAAGTTGTCAAATTTATCAGCGTGTATTTGTTTATAAAATTCCCTTATTATCATTTTAGTGTATATAAAATTTGTAATTCTTGATTCTTTTTTTACTGATTAGTCTCATTAGATGTTTATTAATTTTATTGATATTTTCAAAGAACCAGTGTTTGGTTTTATTTATCTTCTTGATTTCCATTTTTATCTGCATTATTTTCTTTCTTCTGGTACTTTAGGTTTACTTTACTCTTCTTTTCCGCTTTGTTAGGGTAAAAACTAATGTCATCGATTTGAGATCTCTTTTATTTTCTTTTTTTTTGAGACAGAGTCTTACTTTGTCCTCCTTGGTAGAGTGTCGTGACGTCATAGCTCACAGCAACCTCAAACTCTTGGGCTCAAGTGATTCTCTTGCCTCAGCCTCCTGAATAGCTGGGACTACAGGCGCCCACCACAACGCCCAGCTATTTTTAGAGACAGGGTCTCACTCTGGCTCAGGCTGGTCTTGAACCTGTGAGCTCAGGGTAAACCACCTGCCTCAGACTCCCAGAGTGGTAGGATTACAGGTGTGTGCCACCACGCCCAGCCTCTTTTTTCTTTTCTAATGTAGGCAATTAGTGCTATAAACTTCCCCTAAGGACTACTCTGGAAGCATTTCCCAAATTCTGGTGTAGTGTGGTTTTTTGCTTTTTTCCCAACAGATTTATTGGCAACATAGAGTAAAAAGACCTAAAATGAAAATGCAACTAAAGGCAAATGCTTATTCTCTCTTTTTTTTTTTCTTAGACAATCTTCAATAACTTAGTTATCACTTAATAACATTTTCCAATTTGAAGGATTGTTTGTGCCCTGGAAATGTGTACCTTTGGAATCTGTTTGATATTTTATGTGCATCTAGTATTAGTTCTTTACTATATTGGAGAAATGTGTTTTTATTTTCATTCAGTTGAAAATGTTTTTTTGTTTTCTTTTTGGTATCTTCTTTGATTTATAAGTTATTTAGAAGCAAGTTATTTAGTTTCCAAATATTTGGAGATTTTCCAGAGGATTTTTTGTAATTTTTTCTCTTTCTTTTTAAGAGACAGGGTCTCACTCTGCCACTAGGCTGAAGCACAATGGTGCAATCTCAGCTTACTACAGCCTTGAACTCCTGGGTTTAAGTGATCCTCTATCTCAGCCTTCTGAGTAGCTAGGACTATAGGAATGAACCACTGCTCTTGGCTAATTTTTTTTTAATAGATGGTGTTTTGCTATATGGTCCAGGATGGTCTTTTCTTAAAAAATATTATGGATATATAGTAGTTGTATGCTCCAGCTGATCTTGAACCTGACCTCAAGTGACTTTCTTGCCTTGGGCTCCCAAACTGCTAGGATTACAGGTGTGAGCCACCATGCCAAGCCTTGTTATTGATTCCTAATTTAATTCCATTATAGTCTGATATCATACTTTGTATGACTTAAATCCTATGAAAATTTTTTAAGACTTTTTTACTTTTTTGTCTCATGATATGATCTATCTTGGTATATATTCCATGTACATTTGCACATGGGTACAAATGTTCTCTTAGTTGGAGTGTTCTGTAAATGTCACTCAGGTCATATTAGTTGATGGTGTTGTTCAAGTTTTTATATGTTTGTTGATCTTTCTACCTACTTGTCCTATCAGTTATTAGAAAGGAGTATTTAATTTCCAACTATAACTGTGTATTTGCTTATTTCTCCTTGCAGTTGTTGCTTCATATATTTTGAAGCTCTATTATTAGATGTGTAATAATTTATGATTATTGATTAACTGATTCTGTCATCATTATGAAATGATCTTCTTTACCCTGGATATTATTTGCTCTGAAAATTTTTTTGACAAAAATATAGCTTTCTTTTGACTATTGTTAATTTGGTGTGTCTATTTCCACCTCTTTATTTTTAATATATTTGTGTTTTTATATTTTAAAATGCATTTCTTACAAGCAACATATAGTTGGGTCTTAATTTTTGGCAATCTGACCATCTATGTTAATTGCATTGGTTAGCCCATTTACATTTAATGTGATTATCAATATAATTAGGTTTGAGTCCATTATCTTGCTGTTTATTTTGTTCGTCTTAACTATTGTTTATTCCATTTATCCATCTTCTTTTGGAGTTAGTAATTTTTATGAATTAACATTATCTTCTTTGTTGGCTTATTAGCTATGACCTTGTTTTGTTATTTTAGTGGTGACTTTAGGAGATAATATATGCATTTTTAACTTACCATGGCCTCCTTTGAAGAGATAATTATATTTTGTCATATATAGTATAAGAAACTTACAAGAATGTTTTTCCATTTCTGTCTCTGAACCTTAGTTTCTACACTGTGGCCTGAAAATTCTCTCAAAGCCATAACCTGGGGCAGTTGTATGACTTGCCCCATTTGTTTCACATATCAAGGAAGGTGTACAGTGTCATGAAAACCACTGTTTCATATATGTTGTATTTAGAGAAGGAGAAGTAAATTCCTTCTTTGGTACTTCATCTTACCTAAAGCAGAAGTCAGCTTAATTATCTTTTGCTTGGGTTTGGCAAGGTGGCTCATGCCTGTAATCCTAGCTGTAGGAGTGTGCATTGCTTGAGCTTAGGAGTTTGAGACCAGCCTAAGCAAGAGCAAGATCCCATCTCTACTAAAAAAATAGAAAAATTACCTGGGCTTGTGGCAGACGCCAATAGTTCCAGGTATTTGGGAGGCTGAGGATCACTTGAACCCAGGAGTTTGAAGTTACTGTGAGCTATGATGACACCACGGCACTCTACCAGGAGTGACAGAGTGAGGCGCTGTCTCAAAAAAAGAAAAATCATCTTTGCTTGGACTATTGGGATTCATACTGTACTTCTTGGCCCAGCCTAGCTCCACTATAGTCTGCCCTTCAATTGTTCCAGATCTAACCAGTTCTGCTTATGTTTTTTAATGTTTCCCCTCCCCCTCTTTTTTTTTCATATAGGAAACAAATATGCTAGGATGCCAAATTTCTAAGATGTCATTTTTTTAAATTAAATCATAGCTGTGTACATTAATGCAGTCATGGGGTACAATGTGCTGGTTTTATATAGAATTTGAAATATTTTCATCAAACTGGTTAACATAGCCTTCATGGCATTTTCTTAGTTATTGTGTTAAGACATTTATATTCTACATTTAGTAAGTTTCACATGTACCCTTGTAAGATGTACCATAGATGTGGTCTCACCAATTACGCTCCCTCTACCCACCTCCCCTCCCCTCCCTTTCCTCCTTCCCTCTATTCTTAGGTTGTAACTGGGTTATAGCTTTCATGTGAAAGCCCTAAATTAGTTTCATAGTAGGGCTGAGTACATTGGGTACTTTTTCTTCCATTCTTGAGATACTTTACTAAGAAGAATATGTTCCAGCTCCATC
>CAUYPK010170247.1:0-10101 GCA_963574355.1 Loris lydekkerianus
TAAGCCCTAAGATATTCATTGCTCATTAATTTTAATGGCAAGAAAAAAAGAAAAGGTACAATTTAAATGTCCAACAGTAAGGGAATAGCAAATTGCAATGTAGTCATCCACGTAATGGAATATTATGTAGTCATTTAATAATGATATTTATAAGCTGTTTTTTAATTAAAAATGCTTACTCCATATTAAGTGGGAGAAAAAACAGGCACAAAATTGTATCTATAGTCTCTGTAAAGAAAAATGCTTTAATAATGCAGGAGGAAAATATGACAAAATGTTTATAGTAGTGACCTTTGGGTAGTATAATGAATATTTTTCTCTACTTCTCCACATTTCTTCATACTTTCAAATTTTCAAGAGGGAATAAAAGCCTCTTAATAGCCTAACTTCAACCTCTTCAGTTCTTCTGCCCTTCTCTGAAGCTGCCTCAGACCACAAAGGCTCAGAGTTGAACTGGCCTCTCCTGCCCCTATAGCACTAATCTCCCATGATCCCTCTACTCAGGGTCACTTGGCCCATAGAATGGTGTGATAAATGCCAGAGCAGAAAGGAAGGCTGTGGCCATCCAGAGGATAAAGCACAGCAATCCCTGGCAAATTGTCCTTACCCAGTGGTAAGTGTATCCAGAGTTGTCTGGCTATGTAGGCATGCTGTTCAACATGAGCTCTTCCTCCCAAAAAAGTGATGATAATACAGGCCTAACAAAGTCACTCACCTGGTTTCAAAAGACATTCTACATAATCCGACTGAAGGCACACCTACATGTTTACTTTCATCTTTGGTAGGAGTTAACCAGTAAGAAAATGGTAGCCTGTATGTCAACATCTACCCTGATGAATAACCAGCCACAATCAATGCCTCACACCTGGTCCCCTCAGGTTTGGATTAGGGGAATTTCACAAAGAGAGATGGTGAGGGCCAAAGAAGTGTAGAAATTGGGGGCTGGTACAAACAACCAGAGGAAACAAAGGCTCCTTCCTGCTTTTTCTATGTCACTACTGGGGGAGGGCCTTTCTCAGTGATTGAGGACCCTGTGTAATACAGGCTCTGCATCACCCACTGGTATCATAGGCCCTCAGCTCACTGGCAGCTTTCTAAGCTGACAAACTGCCCAGTGCTGACACACAGCCCACATGCTACAGTCTCTTTTCCTGCGGGTTGTAGGAAGGAGAAAGTGCAAGGATAAATGGCACTAAGTAATTCAGCGGTGAACACCACTCACGCAGTAGCATAACAAAGGACATTTGAGAGAGCTGCAAAGTGGAGGGGGCATGTGGAAAGGTTAACACTCCACACCAGGCTCCAAATCATAGCTCTTATGCTTAAAGGCAGCTCCCGCATTGGTTCCCTTCATGTAGCACCAGCCCACCTGCATCTGACACTATTTAATAGAGAATTACACTCCATTCCTTCCATTCACAGAGAGGTCTCTACTGATGTCCACACAAAGGCAGTGCCACAGGCTCGGCTGGGATTCTGCCATACGGCAGCTCTGCTAGGGAGGGCTCTATCCAACACACACTGCTGCTGAGAGCAGAGCACGCCCCTGCCCACCACCCCCCCCCACCTCCCTGCCGTGTTATCCGTTTTACCAATCATGGCGCCATGGAAAGAGCACCCAGGAGTGGCAGGTGGAAATGAGAGAGAGGAAGACTTAGTGGGATGTGCTTCTCATGAGATGATGAGTTCCTGTCCATGGAGGTATACTAGTCTGGGCTGGCAGCCTCCTACATACTGTAGGAGGGATGACTGCTGTGCCAGAGACACTGCCCTCAGCAACCCCCCAGGGCTCCTTCCATCTCTGAGAGCCTGGGCCCCCAAGCTGCCTTCTTCCTTGCTAACACAAGGCTGATGACAGCCTGCCTTGACCAGGATGCTCTAAACAATACAGGACTGCCAGGAGAGGCGGGGGGAGAATAAGGGAGCCATCCCGTCCTTCACTGGAGAAGGAGGTGTTGGGTACTCTGAAAGAAACCGAGGAGACTCACGATGGCCACAAGGTTTCAAACCCCTCCAGACCCCTCTTCCATCCACATCACATAAACACACGGGGACGCATTCTAGCAGAATCTAACCTTTACTGATCTGTTATAATATCCTAGACACCTTACCACATTTCTTTATTTAATCCTCACCACAAAGCTAAGGTAGAAATTTTTAATTTTCACTGTCTATACACTGGACAGGGGAGACTCAAAGAAGCTAAAGGACTTCCCAAGACTTGCAAAACAAGCAATAGGACCTGGACTCAAATTCTCCTCCATCTGACTTCTGGACCCAAGCATTTCCTCAATAAGTTACAATGTGCTCCTCAGTAATGGGATTAAAGTAATAAAATGAGGGACTTTATATGCAGACAGCCTCAAAATGATTTGTTTCCACTCAGTACTTAAGCATCTTCCAGCTAAACTAAACCTTTTCCAAGGTGTGCAAAGTGAGGCGCCCCCCCTCTGGTGTGACTTTTCCCTCTTGTCATTTTCTACCTTTTGGTATTGAGATAAAACTCGGAAAAAGGCTTTAGGCTGAAAAAGAACCTCAACTCCCATCTAGTTGGGAGCCCCTCAGACTGGCTACATGTGCCCAGCCACTGCCCAAAATCACCTCACTGCACCTGTGTCAGACCTTAGCAGATCCTATTCAAAAAACAAACTTTTAAAAATATGTGACATTATGAGATAAATAGAAATTCTGAGCACTAACTGGATATACGATAGGGAATTACTGTTAATTTTTAAGACACAATCATGGTATTATGATTGTTTTAAAAAGAGTTATTTTCTTTTAATGATGTACACTGAAACAAATGATGGAATAATACGGTTTGGGAGACTTTTACTTCAAAATAGTATGGGCGGGGAGAGGGAGTAGGTAGCCATTTTGAGATATAAATATAATAGACCATGAGCTGATAATTGTTGAAGTTACATGAAGGGAATGTAAATTTTCATTATACTATTATATTTTTGCATACATTAAAAATTTTCTGTAACACAGAGTTTAAAAAGTAAATTTCCAGATTTGAAAATAAGATTGATACATTCAATCTTCTTGGGAATAGATTATAAATGTAACATAAGTATAGATGAGGGATTCAGACTCAGTAAACACATTCATTGAGTGCCTACTGTGTACTAGGCTCTGCACCTCAATTTCTTCATCTATAAAGTGAGAGAATTAAGAATTCCACTTCAAGAAATGCTAAGAAAAGAAATAGCTGAAGATGTTAACAAATGGAAAAGCACACCATGTTCATGGCTGGGAAGAATCAACATTGTTAAAATGTTCATATTACCCAAAGCAATATACTATTTTAATGCAATCCCTATTAAAGCTCTGCTGTCATACTTTAAACATCTCAAAAAAAATAATAGTTTGTTTTATATGGAATCAGAAAAAAACTCGAATAGCCAAGACATTACTCAGAAATAAAAACAAAGTAGGAGAAATCATGCTACCAGACCTCAGACTATACTATAAATTGATAGTGATCAAAACAGCATGGTACTGGCACAAAAACAGAGAGGTAGCTGCATGGAACAGAATAAAGAACCAAGAGATGAACCCAGCTACTTACAGTTATTTGATCTTTGACAAGCCAATCAAAAACATTCAGTGGGGAAAAGATTCCCTATTTAACAAATGGTGCTGGGTAAACTGGCTGGCAACTTGTAGAAGAAACTGGACCCACATCTTTCACCATTAACAAAAATTGACTCTCACTGGATAAAAGATTTAAACTTAAGATGTGAAACTATAAGCATACTAGCAGAAAGTACAGGGAAAACACTTGAAGAAATCGGCCTAGGAGAATATTTTATGAGGAAGACACCCCGGGCAATTGAAGCAACACCAAAAATATATTACTGGGACTTGATCAAACTAAAAAGCTTCTGCACAGCCAAGAACATAGTAAGTAAAGCAAACAGACAGCCCTCAGAATGGGAGAAGATATTTGCAGGTTATGTCTCTGAGAAAGGTTTAATAACCAGAATCCACAGAGAACTCAAAAGTATTAGCAAGAAAAGAACAAGTGATCCCATCTCAGGGTGGACAAGAGACTTAAAGAGAAACTTCTCTGAAGAAGACAGGCACACAGCCTACAGACACATGAAAAAATGCTCATCATCCTTAATAATCAGAGAAATTCAAATCAAAATCACTTTGAGATATCATCTAACCCCAGTAAGATTAGCCCACATCACAAAAAAAATCCCAAAACCATAGATTTTGGCATGGATGTAGAAAAAAGGGAACACTTCTGCACTGCTGGTGGGAATGCAAACTAATACATTCCTTTTGGAAAGATGTTTGGAGATCACTTAGGGATCTAAAAATAGACCTGCCATTTCATCCTTCAATTCCTCTACTAGGTATATATCCAAGAGACCAAAAATCACTTTATAACAAAGATATTTGCACCAGAATGTTTATTGCAGCCCAATTCATAATAGCCAAGTCATGGAAGAAGCCCAAGTGCCCATCGACCCGTGATGGATCAATAAATTTTGGTTTATGTACACTATGGAATCTTATGTAGCCTTAAAAAAAAGATGGAGACTTTAACTCTTTCATGTTTATATGTATGGAGCTGGAACATATTCTTCTTAGCAAAGCATCTCAAGAATGGAAGAAAAAGTATCCAATGTACTCAGCCCTCCTATGAAACCAATTTATAGCTTTTCCAACTATAGCCCAAGAAGAAGGGGAAAGTGGAAAGGGAGGGGAGGGGAGAGGAGGTGGAAGGCTGGGTGGAGGGAGGGTAGTTGGAGGGTAATTTGTAAATGCACACCTATGTTGCATTTTACAAGGGTACATGTTAAATCTACTAAGTGTAGAATATAAATGTCTTAACAATAAATAAGAAAGTGTGGTGAGGGCTATATTAACCAGTTTCATGAAAGTATTTCAAATTGTATATAAAACCAGCACATTGTACCCCACAATTGCATTAATGTACACAGCTATGATTTAATAAAAAATATGTATATTAGCACCCATAAATATATAATTTATTATATATTATATATTTTAATGTATTAAATTATAACATTTAAATATATATCCTTCAGACATTTTTAAAATTCATAAAATATCTTTAAAACAAAATTGATATTAGGTGGTGCCTGTGGCTCAAAGGAGTAGGGCCCTGGCCCCATATAGCGGAGGTGGTGAGTTCAAACCCAGCCCAGCCCAAAACTGCAAAAAATAAATAAATAAATAAATAAATAAAATAAAATTGAAATCATGCTATGCATATCATTTTATAAACTAACTTTTCTCATTTGATAATGTCATAAACATTTTCCATGTCATTAAACTTTCTTCTAAAGTATTTAATGAGACTATAATATTTTATCATAAATATGCCATAATCTATTAACAAGTACTCTAATTCACAACAATGTGAATGTACTTAACACTGCTAAACTGCACACTTAAAATCAGTTATTGTGGTTAAAAACAACTTTGAATGACAAACCAACAAATACCCTAATTATTAAAGAAAGGGCATTTTAACTTTTGCCTTTATAAATAGTTTCACAATGAAAAATCCTTCAGTGTTATTTTTGTACATGTGCATGTTCCTGATTCTTTCTTTGGAAAAAATCCTAAAACTGGAACTGCTAAGCTAAAGAGTATGAACAAAAGTAGAAATGTCTTTATTGCTTTTTATTATTAAAAAAAAGTATGCTTGGGCAGCACCTGTGGCTCAGTGAGTAGGGCACTGGCCCCATATGCCGAGGGTGGCGGGTTCAAACCCAGCCCTGGCCAAACTGCAACAAAAAAAATAGCCGGGCATTGTGGTGGGCGCCTGTAGTCCCAGCTACTCAGGAGGCTGAGGCAAGAGAATCGCCTAAGCCCAAGAGCTGGAGGTTGCTGTGAGCTGTGACGCTATGGCACTCTACCAAAGGGCCATAAAGTGAGACTCTGTCTCTGTCTCTATTAAAAAAAAAAAAAAAAAAAAAAAAAAAGTATGCTTATAAATTTTTAAGAATGTTGAAACTTGTAAAAAAGAAAATAAAAATTATCTTTCAGAGATAAACACTATTAATATTTTGGTGAATATCCAGACTTTTTCTGTTCATATATATTATTATACATACTTAAAATAATAACATACTATATTTGGTAATTTACATTTTCATATTACCGTATGTCATAAATATCTTCCCATATGAATAAATGTAGATATATATAATCATTTTCGTTTCTATAATACATTTTCACTATACAAATGTACCATAAATTATGTAACCATACTGTATTTTTGAACACTTAGATTTTTCTGATTTTGCATTATTAACAATGTTTTGATGAACAGACTTATATACATAGCTTTCTTTTTTTTTATTAAATCATAGCTGTGCACATCGATATGATCATGGGGAATCATACACTAGTTTCATAGTTCTGTGATTATTTCTTCAAGATAAAAAGTCCCAAATGTAGAATTGCTAAGTAAAAGGCACACACATTTTAAAAATTAATTTAATTTAATTTTTTACTGATATATAACATTTGTACATTTTGGTATGCCCATTTTTAAGAGTTTGGGGATGTAATGCCAAATTTTACTGCAAAATGAGTGAACCACTGTACACTTTCATCAATTACAGGAGTTTTATTTTTATATAACATGGTTTTATCCATATGAATACTATTTTTGGAATTTTTGGTTCAAACCTAACTAATTATCTAAAAAGCACTAATTATAACGTAATTTAGTCCAGGTATGATGGCTAACTGACTGTAATCCTAGCACTCTGAAAGGCCTGGAGGGAAAATTGCTTGAGGCCAGGAATTCAAACCCACCCTGAGCAAAAGTGAGACCCCATCTCTATAAAAATCAGAAAAATTAGCCAAGCCTGGTAGCACACACCTATAATCCCAGCTGGTGAAAGTGTACAGTTGTTTGGAAGGCTGAGGAAGGAAGATCACTTGAGCCCAAGATTGCAGTGAGCTATGATGACACTACCACACACTACCCTGGGCAACAGAGCAAGACCCTGTCTCAAAAAAAAAGTACTTTTTATTCAGTTGAAAGTAGTTTATTATTCAGTTGATTAGAAAACCCATCTTTATCAGATGCTTACTTGGAATATTTATGTATGATTGGGGTTTCTATCCCCCCACACACAATCTATTTGTTCTTGTTTTTGGCACTACTTCCTTGAAATTCTATGATAGTAATAATAGTACATCTTAACTGTTCCCAAACGTTCTTTAGTTACTCAAGTCCAGAGACTCAACCTTGCCTGTAGTAACTGCCTACAAGTACCATCAAGCACACCCACCTGAAAATATCTTCCCCACCAATCTGATCTGGCTTCCTAAAAGACCTCCCTTTTGGTAACATCAAAGTTCCCAAACAGGTTGCACATTCAAATTTGCTTGGTTTTTTTTTAATATAAAAATATTAAATATCTTGACTCTACCCCCAGACCTGCTGAATCAGTAAGTCTTGCTTAGATTTAGAGCTTTGGAAAATGTTGGTTTCAAGAAAAATAGGCAGTAATTATCTCAAGAAAGCTAGAGTTAAAACTCATATGTATTACCTGGAGTCTCTTCTAATCCTCTCTCCTAAACTGGAAATTGTTTTATTAAATGTGAGCTAACTATCACTTGGGAATAGGCCACCAAGGAGACTTAAACCCTAGGAGAAAATATTATAGAACTGGCTTACTTTGGAAGGGAAAGAAGGAATGTAATGTAGTAACTTTGGGCTAGCAATGGGTTCCAGGATGACAAGTCAATCGTAAAAAGTTTCCCTTGCTTATGTTAGTTAGCATGTGAAGTATGGTTAGCATGATCTTAGGTAATATTCACATAAACATTCTGTATTTTAGTAATTATGTATTGATTTTTTCTGACTATCCTCCATTTATGGCAAATGATACTGGTTTTCCATTTATAATAATGATACGCTAAAACATACACTTAAAAATCTGAGTCCAATTCAAGCCCACCCTGCAAAAGTGAGGCAGGGTATTTTTAAAAATAAGCCAAGGAGATATAACAAAAGTTATAGTTAAACATGGTTAGGAATAACTAGGATTGGGTAAACAATGACTGAGAAATTCCTAGGGTAGATGTTTGGAAGTCTAATTAGGGGAAGAAGCCCAAAAAGACAGCCAAAATAAGTTTTGTCTATCTGGCAACTTTGCTCAGGATCAGAGCTAGTATGAACTATATTGGTGTGTCTTAGGTTCCCCACCTGATCTTGTATTGCATTTATTCAATGGGCAGCATGTCAAGCTGTACAATTTCAACTCCACAATAATGAAAAGTGACCAGTCCATCTATGCCACTGGTTAAGTCTGATGTTCTATTTATGACTCTAGGCTTCCTGCTGAGTCAAGTTCTGGACCAAAGAAGAAGGTAGGAAACCTAAGTAGATGTCTTAGTATGATGATATTTGTGTTACTGTGTATCTTTTTGTAGAAGATTTTCTTTAGAAAATGGAACAGTAGGGTGGCACCTGTGGCTCAGAGAGTAGGGCGCCAGCCCCATATACAGAAGGTGGTGAGTTCAAACCTGGCCCCGGTCAAACTGCAACGAAAAAATAGCTGGGCATTGTGGCTGGCGCCTGTAGTCCCAGCCACTCAGGAGACTGAGGCAAGAGAATCACCTAAGCCCAGTAGTTGGAGGTTGCTGTGAGCTGTGTGACGCCACCACACTCTACTGAGGGCGATAAAGTGAGACTCTGTCTCTACAAAAAAAAAAAAAAAAAAAAAGGAACAGTAGTCTAATATTGGCATCCATGATCAGAGAAACTCCCTACTCTGTTCAAGAAATACACTTACCTCTATCAAGAAGAAAGGCTTGTAGGTGTTCAAAATCAGGCAGATTCAGGCAATAATCCTTCCTTCAAAGGTACAAGTGTGCCTTCCAATTTGGGAATTACTGAGCAGTCAAGATGGAGAAGAGAGCACTCTGAGTAAAAAGGAATACCAGATACTTCCTTTTCTTTGCTGAGTGCTCAAACCAGTTCAGGTTAGCCACCATTCAACATGAAAGGACTATAAAGAAGGGGGAAGAATTTAACATTTGAGAAATGAATGCATGTGTAGACCCAGTTCTTGTGGAGAAAAACAAAAGTATCCAAAATAAAAATACTCTATAATGCTCCCTATTCTGAATCATGTGGGTGTGACTTTTTAATAACCTATGTGTAATACTTTTTCTGTATAACTACAGAAATGGTTGGTTTGTGGAGGTTTGATAGAGTGCTTAAGCACATGGTTTATGTCCCTGGCTTCTCCACTAACTAGCTGTATTGTCTCTATAGTTACTTTAAACTTCAATCTTCCTAGCTATAAAATGGGTATAATAATACATATGCCACAGGCTTATTGTGAGCCTTAAATAAGGTATTTAGTATAAAACCTGACACATTTTAAATGCTTAAGAAATACTAGTTCTTTTACCTACTTATATATGTAGGTATTAAGGTGTACTTTTAAACACCATTGTATTTTCTCCTTGAACTATAGAGTTATGAAAGATTAACAGCCATTTTCTCACAGGTGTATTATCTAGAGTGCTTGAAAGTAGTGATTCGAGCACTGCCAGTGCTCTCCTGAAGTCAGTGACTGCATCCTTTTTCCAAGTACTTCCAAATGCTTTTTTTCTAAAGAAGAAAAGTAATGGACCTAGCCAAATAGGTGATGTTGGCTGATTTCTGCAATAAAGTGAGAGAGAGGAAGGGGAGTGGAGGTGAGGGTTGAAAAGGAGAGTGAGGCCAGGTGCAGTGGCTCATGCCTGTAATCCAAGCACTCTGGGAGGTTGAGGCAGGTGAATTGCCTGAGCTCACATGTTTGAGACCAGCCTGAACAAGTGCAAGACCCCGTCTCTAAAAAAAAGAAAAAAGTTTGGCATTGTGGCAGGAGCCTGTAGTCCCAAGCTATTCAGGAGGCTGAGGCAAGGGAATCAAAAGGGAATCACTTGAGCCCAAGAGTTTGAGGTTGCTGTGAGCTATGACATCACAGTACTCTACTGAGGGCCACAAAACGAGACTGTCTCAAAAAAAAAAAAAAAAAAAAAAAAAAAAGAAGAATAAATAAAAGGACAGAATTCATATTTTAAAAAAAAATGCCCAGT
>CAUYPK010170248.1:0-18478 GCA_963574355.1 Loris lydekkerianus
CTACAGGCACCGGCCACAACACCCGGCTATTTTTTGGTTGCAGCCGTCATTGTTGTTTGGCGGGCCCGGGCTGGATTCGAACCTGCCAGCTCAGGTGTATGTGGCTGGTGCCTTAGCCGTTTGAGCCACAGGCGCAGAGCCGACTATGCTTTTATTTTTAATCATTGGATACCATGTTAAAATTAGATTTTCTCTTTTGCCTAATGAGAATATTTTTAATCAGACTATTTTGAAGCTTATAAATTGCCTTATAAAATGATTCTGTATAACTAGACAAGGATGTAGAATTATTATAATAATATTTTTACTTAGAATGGGCTCTGTTATACTTAAAATTCTTTTCTTATATAATTCGTTAATTCTCACTGCAACTTTAGGAAGTATCCATACATTATTGTATAACAGGTAATCAAAGGAAACAGAATTTTGTATACATGCAGGTCTGATTATATTTCTAGTATAAAAGATAAACATAAATTATAAAATGAATTACAATGTTTCAACAAATAATTGCTTAAAATAATTTTGTAATAGTTTGTTAATTTAACACTTTACATAGATTTTCTTTCTTTCTTTCTTTTTTTTTAGACAGAGTCTCACTGTGTTGCCCTCCGTAGAGTGCTGTGACATCACAGCTCATAGTAACCTCAAACTCTTGGGCTCACGTGATTCTTTTGACCCAGCCTCCCAAGTAGCTGGGACTACGGGTGCCCACCACAACGCCTGGCTATTTTTTAGTTGTAGTTGTCGTCATTTGGTGGGCCCAGGCTGGGATCGAACCCACCAGTTCTGGTGTATGTGGCCAGCGCCCTAGCTGCTGAGCTATAGGCACGGAGCCTTTTATTTTCTTAAAGAAATCTGATTGAGAGATAATGGTACTACTTACTTGGCAGGGGAAGATGTCAGAATTAATGTGTTTATAGTGATGTTACTGTTTGTTGAAAAGTTTATGTGTAGTAGATAAGCATTGTGAACTTATTTTATCTTGCAGGAATTATATTATGATCAGGGACCAAACACCAGTTAATTTGTTCATACATGTATGACAAATATTTATTGAAAGCTTATTATTTGCCAGAATGGGATCATTAAGGTTTGAATGTACGTGTCTTTCCAAGATTTGTCTGTTGGAACTCACACCCCAAGATGACAGTATGAAGAGGTGAGTCCTTTGGGAAACGGCTAAGTCATGTGAACTCATTCCTTATGAATGGGGTTAATGCCCTTACAAAAGAGGCTTCAGAGCCACCTGGCAAGCCCATCTCGTCTGCCACATGAGGACACACAGGCCTGTCCCTTGTGCCCCTCTGCTTCCTCTCCATGAGGCCACAGCAACAAGAGCTATCCATGGCCCAGAAGCAAGTCTTCACCAGACTCCAACCTCTCCAGAACTGTGGGACACACATTTCTGCTGTTGGTAGATTACCAGTATTTTGTTGCAGCCGTAGGGATAGACTAAGTCTGAGAGGTAGTGGACAAAAAGACAGGTGAGGAAGAATTACCAGGTTCATTTTTAAAGCTGATACTTTGCCTCAGCGTCAGTTCTGATGCTTTCATGCAGCCCAGGTCCCTGACAGAGAGTGCTTTGGGTGTTGGTAACGGCCTGTGATGCTGCTGCCCGTACCTGGCTTTGCTGGGGGAATTCGTATCATAACTTGATTAAGTTGGCATATGTTTGTTAAACCTGTTTCTGTTCAGCGGAAAATGAATACTGCACTTTGACAATAGGAGCAAAAACAAAGAAAGAAGCAGCCATACTTCTTTCTCTGTGCCTTAAGAAGCTTAGCTCTCTGCTCAGAAACTTGGGATGTCCACATCCTCGTAGGCAGGTGGCACTGCCCTCCCTGCCCCCAGCCTTCCATGGCTTTGCCTGCCACATGGTAGGCACTCAAGGAATTAAATGTATCTAATAATTCTATTGTTCCTTTGGTTTGTATCTCTGGTTCTATTGGTGCTTCCTACATGATAACTTGGTACAAAGCCAAGTCAAAGCAGCCACTGATTTTGCTGTATAAAAATGAGTGCTACGTTTTCCGAAAACCTAAATAAAATGTATTGAGGATTATGATAAACGGCTGATACTTGATCATTTTCTTGACTTATAAAAAATAAAAATTTCATATGATTTCAACTTCATATTTCCCCGCCAAGACGTTTTGTCTAGTAATAAATTACCAAAATAATCACAACTCCAAATATGTTACATTACTACTCAGTTTTCTTTCTTTCTTTCTATTTTACTTTGATTGCCGATTTTCACCTTTTATGAGCATTATTTCACTATTTTAAGGACTTTTAAGAATCAGTTTATAGTGGGTAGTATTTAATTTCCAAAATGCCAGTTTAAAAAAAAACCAAAAACCAAAATGCCAGTTTCTTTCAACATTAGAAAGCACATGTGAAACTAATTTTCACTGTTGCTGACAAATTGGGTGATTTCATTAGTCTATAATTTGAAAATTATTCCTATGTTTGCTGTACAAACTAAGATCTGAAGCCCTGGTTGAGCATGGAGGCTCAAGCGTGTAGTCTCAGAACTTTGGGAGGCTGAGGTGGGAGGATCGCCTGAGGGCAGGAATTTGAGACCAGCGTGGCTAGTGAGACTTGATCTCTATAAAAAATAGAAAAACTAGCTGGGTATGGTGGCATGCCCTTGTGGTTTCAGCTACTCAGGAGACCAAAGCAAGAGGATCTCTTGATCCCAGGAGACTGAGGTTGCTATGAGCTATGATCATGCCACTGTCCTCAGGCCTGGGCAGCACAGCAAGACCCTAGCTCAAAAAATAAAAAATTTTAAGTCCTGGTACACTTGTCTCTGATTTATTCGCACAATAAGAATCATTTTATAATCTTTGCAAAATATAATCCTGACAAAATGATATTTTCTCCAGAAAACTATTAGTCTATCTCTGAAAAAATGTAATATATTAAGTTATTTTATTTTATTTTATTTTGCAGTAAAGGCCAAAGATTCTTTTCTTCTTTAAACATAAGCAACCCCACTGAATGTGCTAAAGCTCTCCTACAGCTTAATTTTTTTGATTTTCCATCTTCAATGAAAGTCTGAAAGTCTTTGGACTCCCCTTGTTGAATCTAATTCTAGGATCAAATCTCTTTTCCTGTGAAGCTGCAGCTA
This sequence comes from Loris lydekkerianus, assembly GCA_963574355.1. Lineage (NCBI taxonomy): Eukaryota > Metazoa > Chordata > Mammalia > Primates > Lorisidae > Loris > Loris lydekkerianus. Next base: position 3,137 of record CAUYPK010170248.1, read on the forward strand.
CTCTGGTGCTGTTGACACTAGAGATCATTGTTTTGTTTTGTTTTGTTTTTTGAGACAGAGTCTCATTTTCTTGCCCCCAGTAGAGTGCGTGGCATCATAGCTCACAGCAACCTCAAACTCTTGGGCTCAAGTGATCCTCTTGCCTCAGCCTCCCCAGTAGCTGGGGCGACAGGCACCTGCCACAACACCCACCTATTTTTTTGAGATGGGGTCTTGCTTTTACTTAGGTCTGTCTGGAACTGGTAATTTCAAGTGATCCACCTGCCTTGGCCTCCCAGAATGTTAGGATTACAGACATGAGCCACCTCGCCTGGCCTAAAGATCATTCTTTCTTCCCCCTTGGTAGAGTGCTGTGGCATCATAGCTCGCAGCAATCTCAAACTCTTGGGCTCAAGCGATTCTCTTGCCTCAGCCTCTGGGACTATAGGCACCTGCCACAACGCCCAGCTATTTTTAGAGATGAGGCCTCTCTCTGGCTCAGGCTGGTCTTGAACTCATGTGCTAAGGCCATCCACCCACTTCGGCCTTCCAGAGTGTTGGGATTACAGGTGTGAGCTACTGGCTCTAGAGATCATTCTTTAGGGTAAACTAGTATGTCAGAACTAAGGGTTTATATAAGGAGTTCTTGAATCCAGTGGGGTTATTTTCTGATAATAGGTATGCTCTCCTCTGAAGAATGGTCCACCCTGTTAGAGAGGGACAGCGTGCAGCTCAGGGAGAGATGTCTTTAGGAAGGTGAGGGAGGATGGAGACCCTGGCCTAGCCACCCAGAACTAATGAAGCCAGTCTGGGAATCAGCTGGGTGACAGATGTTGCAGCCAAATCACTCTCACACCCAACAGAGTTGTGTAGTTTTCTTACTTCTGTATAAAAGGGCAGCCAGAAAGAACTTTGTCCAGCCTGGCCTTTGTTGCCAGCTGTCTGGCTGTTGGTGGGACCTGTCTTTGTTTATGGTACCCTCCCCATTTCATCCCAAGGGGCCATTCACTTCACAAACCTCATTCTCATGGGCTGGGTCAGTCTGTCTATTGGAATTGTTTTAAAGACTTCTCGGCTTGGCTTTAATTCCTGGACATATTCTTACTGGAGGTGGGGCTCAGCTAAGCTGTGACGTTGGCAACGTTCTCTGTCCCCAGTCTGGGGTTCAGCCCTGCCCTGGCTCCCTGGTGCCTTCTTCTTTTCCAGAAGCCACACCCCTTGTTTTCACAGTGCCTCCCTACACGGAGGTCAGGGAGACCGTCTGCTGAATCACTACCCTACAGTTTTAATGGCAAATGCAACTTCCTTAGACCCCCTAACAAACTAATGTGTGTGTTCACATCCACGCTTTCTTCCTGGTTTCAGTGTGAGAGACGTCTGCCCTCAAGTCAGAGGCTGATTCCTCCATTTGTGTCCTGGCCCTCGTTCCTCCTCCTGCTTGGATTTCTTGCTTTGTCAGTGACCCCCCCACTCTCTGCAGTACTTTTGCTGTTTCTCTCAGAACATCGAAGTTCTAACTTAGTTTTTTACTAAGTGACGTTGGGCAAATACTTTCTTCTTTCCAGGCTGTACTTTTCTCATCTCTACAGTGAAAGGGCTGTGGACACGACCTCTGCATGCCTCTTTATCTCACTCCCTGAGCTGACGGTATAAACTCAGGAGGCTAAGGTTTAACTTTGGGTGCTCAATTATTGACCTACCTGCCTTAGTGACAAATTATAACTGGAATATTACACAAATTAGTGGGCGGCATCTGTGGTTCAGTGGGCAGGGCGCCTGCCCCATACACCGAGGGTGGTGGGTTCAAACCCAGCCCCACCCAAACTGCAAGAAAAATAGGAAATTAATATTTGTAATGCAAATGCATATTTGATTCCACTATTCAAATACTCTTCCCTGGCACCCTCTGCCTGGAAAATTCCCAAATTTCTATATACATTAGTGAGTGAGGAGAAAAAGACTGCTACATATTATTTCAATAAATGACAGTGTAACTGTTATTTAAAATTATTAGCTGAGGTGGAGGAAAAGATCACCATGTGGCCTATAGGACCCAGGAACACTTGAGCTGACAGCATCTCTTGGGGGCTCAGTGTCAATATTGGCCTAGTTCTTAGGAAACGACATGATTTTGTGACCCAGTTTACGCTCAGGTAATATTGGTCACATTTTACACATTTTCTTTTGTGGTGGTTAGAACAGTTCTTATGGCAAGAAACTAAAACCCAATTCAAACCAGCTGAAGCAGGAGGGTTTCCCGGAGGAGTAGCTAGCTGGAAGCCTTGCCTAGACAGCTCTGTGGACTCAAACCAGGTTATTAGATCTCTGTATTTTCCTATCAATCAAGGAAGTCTAAATAGTGTTACCAACAACTCCCACATCTCCATGTGGAAAGTTTACTGTACACGTGACAGTCCAATAATGAGGCTTTTCATTGGGTGGCCTTCTGTGCGATGGTTTAGGGCTTCAAGCCCACGTTGTCTTCCAGCTGGCTGCTCCCAAGTCCTCCGCTGACATCCAGCCATGGACAGGGATGGTGGTTAGGAGAGGTGCAGAGTCACTGCCACCGTCCAGAACTTGGTCACAAAGTGATTAAAATATAATGCAATACAACCATCTGCAGGGGAGACAGAGAAGGCAAGGCTGCCGCGTGCCCAGAGGGCAGAGAGGCCTGAGTGGGCACTAGCCATCTCTGCTCTTTCTCTCTCTGAGACTGTCCTGTGTTGCTTATTCTTCTCCAAGTTCTCTGCATGTGGTGTACACGGGGCTTCAGGCAGCCACAGACTCAACGCCTCCTGACTTACCAACTTCATCTTCCTTGTTAGCTCTAGCAGAAACCCCCCCTCCCTGGACCAGGACCAAGTGAGGCCAGAGGAATGGGTCACACTAGCTGGCCAGGCCCCAGACGTTTATACTCCCCCCCTCCAGCATCATTCTTGTCCAAAGAACATCAGTGGGTTACCCCAGAAACGAGGAGCTCTGTAACCAAAAAATAAAAGAGAAAAGATTGCTACATAGGCAGGAAACAAGAGAAGTATATTACTCCTGTCATAGAAACAATGCTTATGTTAATTAAAAAAGGTTTTAGTAATCATGTCTTGATAATGTATAAAATGCCTGTTTTTCTTTCTTCTTTCTGCTAACTTCCCCCCTTGTCATTTGCACTGATATGTGAATTTATTGATCTCACCAAACGAATGAGTCCAGATGGGAACAATATATTTGAATAGATGTGTGCCAACATCATTCAGAAAAATGTTCCCAGAGGTACTGTCGCCAAGACAAGTCTTTTTAGAATATTGTCTATGTAAAGAGGGCAATGCTGATCCCATAGAAATTAATCTTTCATGGTAGAATTTTAGGCCTCTGATTGGGGAAGATGTTGTGGGCTGAGCTGCTGCTTTGATGCCCTCAGATCAGACCACACAGGTAACTGTGTCACAGTGGGTGATGTTTCAGTACCTGTGCACAGTGGCACTGCTGGGCCCCAGCTCGCATGGAGAAAGTTGCCTTGGGAGGCTTTCAGGACTTAGAAGCAGGGGTTGGGTTCTTATTGACCATCTGGAGATAAGAGATTTGGCTAACAAGGCTATCCGAGGCAGAGAACCTGAAATTGAAGCCTTCTGGATAGAGTCTAGAACTTAGACATTCTTACACTCATAGGCTAGAAAAATTCTCTCTCTGACTCAGGTATGTGGTAAAGAAATTTGCCATCTGTTTGGGGGTATTGGCATCTGTTCACGAATTTGAAATCTCAGGCTTGTGCTATATGTATGTGTGATGCCCAGATTTATTCCATCTGCTTGATGCAGGATTCCAAATTTAAGAAATAGTCTAGGATCATTGATATCATTGGAAGAAACATGTCTGTAGAACAAACCTAAAAATACCATGTTATCTCCCATACCCTCACAACCCCTGGCACTCACTAATATATATAGAAATTTGGGAATTTTCCAGGCATAGGGTGCCAGGAAGAGGTACCCAGGGACACCTGCCACTCCCACAGAGTAAATGAATGCCTCTGAAACTGGAATAGGAAAAAAATCACCAACTGTATAAAGAAAAAACCTCCATGAAGGCTAGTCAACAGATGTAGCAAATAGCATTAGCACCTTAAGAACCAGAAATAATGGAATAATTTGAAAGAGCTGTTTATGTTAATTTAAAGATTAAAAGGAAGACCAGAAGTCATACTGAAGTAAGAAAAGTGATCAGGTAACAAAATCTGTATGAGGAAAACCATAAAACTCTCCCAATTCCATTTATTCAATTTATAATAGCCTCAAAAAGAATAACATACTTAGGGATAAAGCTAATCAAAAGAAAAAACACTTTTACAATGAACTGAGAACTACAGAACACAGCTGAAAGGAGTTTAGAAAGACGTAAGGAAGAGGAAAGGCATCCCATGTTCATGGATGAGAAATCTTACTATTGCTAAGACGCTCAGACTACACAAATCAATCTACGATTCACCACAATCCCTGTCAAAATGCCAATGGCATTTTTTGCAGAAATAGAAACATTCATAGATAGAAATAGAAAAACGTACCTAAAACTTATATGGAATCTCAAAAGACCCCAAATAGCCAAAAATTTTTGAAAAGGAGATTGAAAGTTGGAGGACTCACATTTTCTGATTTCAAAGTATATTACAAAGCTATAAAAAATAAAAAAAATGACAGTAATCAAAACAGTGCGGTACTGGCATTAAAATAGACAAATAGACTAGGATAGTGAGCTCAGAAATAAACGCGTGTATTTATGGGCAAATTATCTTTGACAAGAATGGCAAGACCACTCATTGGAGAGCAGATAATCTCTTTAACAAATTGTGTTGGACAAAGAGATATCCAAAGAAAGAAGATGAACCTTATCTTATACCATATACAAATATTATTAACTCAAAATACTTTATTTTTTATTTTTTTTTGAGACAGAGCCTCAAGTTGTCACCTTGGGTAGAGTGCCATGGCATCTCAGCTCACAGTAACCTCCAACTCTTGGGCTCAAGCAAGTCTCCTGCCTCCGCCTCCCAAGTAGTTGGGACTACAGGTACCTGCCACCATACCCGGCTATTTTTTTTGGTTGCAGTTGTCATTGTTGTTTGGTGGGTCCAGGCTGGATTCGAACCCGCCAGCTCAGGTGTATGTGGCTGGCGCCTTCGCTGCTTGAGCCATAGGCGTGGAGCCTCAAAATGCTTTAAAGACTTAAACATGAAACCAAAAGCTATAAAACTCCTAGAAGAAAATAGGGAAAATCTTGATAACATTGGACTTGGAAATGATTTCCTGTCTATGACATCAACATCCTAATTGACAAAAGCAAAGATAGAGATGAGACATTACATCAAACTTAAAAACTTTGTACACCAAACGGCATAATCAGTAGAGTGAAAGAACTGGAGGAGAGTATTTGCAAATCACATATGTAACAAGGGGTTAATATCCAGAATATATAAAGAACTCCTGTAACTCACAACAGAAAATCAAATAACCCAATTAAAAAATGGAGAAAGGACTTGAAGAGACATTTCCTCAAAGAAGACAATCAAGCATATGAAGAGATGTTCAACATCACTAATCATTAGGGAAGAGCAAATCCAAACCACACGGAGATATTACCTCACATGCATTAGGATGGCTACTTTTGAAAAAACAAAATAACAAGGGTTGGCAAGAATGTAGAGAAATTGGAATGCATTCTTGGTGATACTGTAAAGTGGTAAAACTGCTATGGAAAACAATATGAAGTTTCTTTAAAAAATTAAAAATAGAATTACCAAATTATGCAGTAAGCCCACTTCTGGGTATGAATGAAAAGAATGAAAAGCAGGGTCTCAAAAAAGACATTTAACCACCTGTGTGTATAGCTGCACTATTTACAATAGCCAACAGTTGGAAGCCACTCAAATGCCCATTCATGTAGGCACGAATAAACAAATGTGGTGTACAGACAATTGAACGTTATTCAGCCTTAAAAAGGAAGGAAGTCTTGTCACATGCCAACATGAATGAACCTGGAGGACATGCTGTTCGCTAAAATAAATCAGTCCCCAAAAGACAAACAGTGCATGCTTCTACTTATATGAGGTATATAAAGTTGTCAAATTCATAGAGACAAAAAGCAGAATGGTGATTACAAGAGACTGGGTGGGGGAGGAAAGGGCAGGTGTTGTTTAATGTGTATGGAGTTTCCGATATGCAAGACAAAAAAGTTCTAGAGAACTGCTTCACAACAATGTGAACACACTTGACACTAGTGAACTCTACAATTAAAAATGGCGCCTGTGGCTCAGTGGGTAGGGTGCTGGCCCCATATACTGAGGGTGGCGGGTTCAAACCCGGCTCCAGCCAAACTGCAACAAAAACATAGCTGGGGGTTATGGTGGGACCCTGTGGTCCCAGCTACTCGGGAGGCTGAGGCAAGAGAATCCCCTAAGCCCAGGAGATGAAGGTTGCTGTGAGCTGGGTGACGCCATGGCACTCTACTGAGGATAACAAAGTGAGACTCTGTCTACAAAAAAAAAAAAAAAAAAAAAATGGTGACCATGGGCCAGGCATGCTGGCTCATGCCTATAATCTCAGCACTCCAGGAGGCCAAGTGGGGGTGGATTGCTTGAGCTCAGGAGTTTGAGACCAACTTGAGCAAGAGAAAGACACCATTACTAAAAAAAATAGCTGGGCATTCTGGTGGGTGCCTGTAGTCTTAGCTACTCAGAAGGCTGATGCAAGAGGATCACTTGAGCCCAGGAGTTTGAGGTTGTTGTAAGCTGAGCTATGACACCAGGCACTCTAACAGGGGTAACAAAATGAGACTGTCTAAAAAAACAAACAAACAAAAAAACTCATAAAAATGGTAAACATGGTAGAAAAAAAAAAAATAATTCAAATCAATAAAAGGGAAAACTTATATAAACACAACTAAATGATAATATTTAAGGTACATAAATGTTTATAATATTATTCTGTGTACTTTTCCATATGCTTGAAATATTTTGTAATCAAAGTATAATTTATTGCTCTCAAAAAATTCTCAATGTACACAGCTATGATTTAATAATAAAAAAAAAATTCTGATGGTGGCTCAGTGCCTGTAGCACAGTGGTTATGACACCAACCACATACACTGAGGCTGGTGGGTTTGAACCCAGCTTGGGCTAGCTAAACAACAATGACAACTGCAACAAAAAATAGCCGGGCATTGTGGTGGGTGCCTGTAGTCCCAGTTACTTGGGAGGCTGAGGCAAGAGAATCGCTTAAGCCCAAGAGTCTGAGGTTGTTGTGAGCTGTGACACTACAGCACTCTACCAAGGGCAACATAGTGAGACTCTGTCTCGAAAAAAAAAAAAAAAAAAAATTCTGACGAAAGAAATAAAAGTAGAACTAAATAAACATAGAAATATTCCATGTTCATGGATAGGAAATTCAATATTGTCTAGATGACAGTTCTTCCCTGTTTGATGTATAGATTTGATGTAATCCCAGTCAAAATCCCAAAACTATTTTGGAGATATTGACAAACTGATTCTGGAGATCATTTGGGGAGGCAAAAGCCCCAGAATAAACAATGCAATGTTGAAAGAGAAGAACAGGACGGTGTCTGTGGCTCAAAGGAGTAGGGCGCTGGCCCCATATGCCGGAGGTGGCGGGTTCAAACCCAGCCCTGGCCAAAAAAAAAAAGAAAAAAAGAGAAGAACAAAGTTGGCAGACTGGTACTTCCTGACTTCAAGGCTTACTATGAAGCTGCAATAGTCAGGACAGTGTGGAAATGGTGAAAGAAAAGACAGATCAATTATGCAGAATAGAGAGCCCAGTAATAGACCACATGAATACAGTCAACTGGCTATGACAGAGAAGCATAGGCAATTCAATGAAGAAAGATTGGCTTTTCAACAAGTGGTACAGAAGCCGTGAGACATCCATGTGCAAGAAAAAGGAAGAATCTAGACCTTATACCTGTCACAAAAAATTAATTCAGAGTGGATCATAGACCTAACTGTGGAATGCAAAACTATAAAACTCTAGAGGACAACACAGCTGGAAATCCAGATGAGCTGGGCCATGGCGATGATGTTTCAGATACAACACCCAAGGCACAAATTCATGAAAGAAAAACTCAGTAAGCTAGATGATATAACACTTTACTGGTCCCCTCTTAAACTCAGGTGGAAATTCCATACCCAGCTTTGGATGTGGGGCCAAATAGGAAGTGTTTGGTCATGGGGGAAGATCCCTCATGAATGGTTTGGTGTCTTCTGTGGTAATGAATGAGTTCTTGTTCATTAGTTCATGTTTAAAACTAAGAGAGCTGTGGGGGGGGGGCAGCACCTGTGGCTCAAAGGAGTAGGGCACTGGTCCCATATGCTGGAGGTGGTGGGTTCAAACCCAGCACCGGCCAAAAACTGCAAAAACAAAACAAACAAACAAAAACCTAAGAGAGCTGGTTGTTTAAAAGAGCCTGGCCCTACCTCTGCTTGTCTTGCTCCTTCTTTCCCCCTGTGACGTGCCTGCTCCTCCCTGAAGCCCTCCCCAGGCACAGATGCTGGTGCCAGGCTTGCCTGGTCTGCACGGCCATGAGCCTAATAAATAATTATTCTTTATAAATTACCCACTTTCAAGTATTCCTTTGTAGCAACGCAAACCATACTAACATGCTAGGTTTATTAAAATTAAAAACTTCTGCTCTGCAGAAGAGCAGAAGCTTCCTGAGAGGAGATGAGAAAGAAAGGGAGGAGGGAGGAAGGGTCAGGAGAAGGACAGGGAGGAGAAGAGGAGAGGCAGGAACACAGAAAGCAGCAGCCCCGGTGAGGCAGACCACGGGGCTCAGGGAGAGAACGCTGCCATCATTTGCAAAGCTTCAATTCTGCATCTTGTTTCTATCTGTGTAGTCCAGTTATAATATCAATGTCTGGGTCGGAAAGATGGCCCTTTCAAACTTTCCAATAAAGCATTCCTTAATTGAAGTACATTTAGTTAATGTCTAACTTTTATGACAAAACAGCTTGACAGATATGGTTTTATTATCTTAGGTGGTGAGAATAACACAAGTAAAGCCACAGGAATGGCAATTAAAACCCAACTGAACCAAGGAGAAGCCACAGGGGACTGGTGGTTCACAGCAATGAGAGTCAGAATTGCAGAAGCAGATCACCTCAAGGTCAAGGTAAGAGGAAGGTGAGGTGTGAATCAGCCAACCAACTAAACATCCACCTACTAATCAATCTTGGTGGTAATTTCCTTTCCTTCCCTTCCTTTCCCTTCCTTCTTTTTAGACGGATTCTCACTCTGTCACCCTCAGTAGAGTGCTGTGGTGTAATAGCTCATAGGAACCTCAAACTCTTAGGCTCAAGAGATCTCCTACCTCACCCTCCCAAGTAGCTGGGACTACAGGCACCTGCCACAATGCCAGGCTAGTTTTTCTATTTTTAGTAGAGACAGGGTCTTGCTTTTGCTCAGGCTGCTCTCAAACTCCTGACCTCAAGCAATCTACCCGCTTCAGCCTCCCAGAATGCTGGGATTGAGTACAGGAGTGGTCCACGGTGCCAAGATGGATATAGCTAACCTTGCCATGTCACCTGTCTTCTTACCAAACCCGTCTTTCCCTTTTATTTAAAGATAGTTAAATAAAATTCCTTGAAGAAAGGTGCTTTCTAAAAGAGTGCAAGTAAATGTCAGCTCCAACTAACAGAGAGTGTAGAAGGGAGAAACAGAGTAAGTTTAAACTTCCAGCAGTGAGAAACACTCAACATGTCTGTCCTTGCTGTGACATATTTCCAAAGATGATTGCAGCAATATATACCATCTCCTACACGGTCTTCTTTCTACCCTGTTCCCTGAAAATAAGACAGTGTCTTATATTAATTTTTGCTTCCAAAGATGCGCTAGGTCTTATTTTCAGGGGATGTCTTATTTTTCCATGAAGAAGAATACGGTACACATTTATTGTTCACCGTGTCCCGTCCGCTCTGATCCTCCTGTTCTTCTACATGCATCTGCGAAAGTCTCCTCCTCTCCTGCCCCGCGCTCACCGCTCACTCCGACCTCCGCTCTGCCTCCACACAGCAGTGACATCAGGACTCCGCACAATGTCACTGGTTGCGAGACGCCAGTTGGGGTGGCCCTAGTAAGCAGTTTACAGTAAATTAATTTTCATTCCAAGACAGAGCCTGGGGGGGCCTTATTTTCAGGGGATGTCTTATATTTCACCCAGAAGGAAACTTGTAAGTAGGTCTTATTTTCAGAGGATGTCTTATTTTCAGGGAAACACAGTATGTAATGCTGACATTTTTTTCACCCACTGAGAAATGAGATCTGTGTTGCTTCTACTTTAACCCATGTATGACTTTGTAACTGCCTTGACCAGTAAAATGCCAGCAGAGGGGACGTTGCATTTTCTCACGCTGGTCATAAAAAACAACTTGCTCTGGGCTCTGTCTTAGGATTCTTGCTTCTGGAGTCTAGCTACCTTGCTGTGAGGAAGCCAAGGCCACAAGATGCCAGGTATGGGGATTTCAGCTGGCCGCCAACAGCATCAACTGTCTCCTGATGCTTCCAAATTTCAAGCCTTCTTACTGAGGCTGCAGAAATTATGAAGGACATAATTTCCCCACCGTTTCCTGACTGAATTCTTGACCCATAGAAACTACGAGAGGTAATATATGATTGTTGTTAAACTACCAAGTTTTGGGGTAACTTGTTATGCAGTGATAGGTAATGAATACGCCACTGATATTATAAACCCAAATCATAAAGCTGTTGCTGAACAAGATAATGCCAAGATTTCTTGAAAAAAAATTTTTTTTATTTTTATGAAACAAGTACTTAAGGTTTAGTGACATTCTAATCTGACTTTGTCTTTGGAGAATGAGAAAATTATTAGTTATTATATTTTGACCTAGAAAACCAGCTTCTATTACACGTATAACCTTTTGTGACAAAATCTAGAATCCAGAAAACAGTCACTGATTCAAAATTGACATCTTCATGAATTTTTGGGCTTTAAAATTTCTCTGTCCTGAAGGTCTCACTCAGTTATTTTGTACATAGTAGGTAAATAATAAATACTGACTTGAATTGAGTTTTTCAATATAAAGCACACCATTTTTATAGGGCACTGGCAGTGAAAATGACAGGATTTCTGTGAGAATGGAAAAATTATAAAAGAAGCTGTCTGACCATAATATTTTGAGTAATCTCAGGAGCAACACCAAAAGATTTGTCTGGAGTAATGTTAAAGCTCTTCCTTCATAATTGCTATTAAATAACTTTGGGCCCACTTTCCACCAACAAATGCAATGCAATGTAAAACAATGTGATTATTTTGAGATTAGTGAGCCAGCATAGTCGAGGTCTGAGGAGGGCCTTTTCCGGGTTGCAGATTGCTGACTTCTTGTTGTGACATCATATTGCAGAAGCTCTTTGGGGTTTCTTTTGTAAGGGTACTTACTGGGGTGAGGAGCTCTTTGGGGTTTCTTTTGTAAGGGTACTTACTGATTTTGTTTGGGGGGACTCTGTTCTCATGACCTAATCACCTTCCAGAAGTTTTGCTTCCTAATACCATCACACTGGGGGATTGAATTCCAACCTATAAATTTTGGAGATACAACATTCAGTTCATAAATAAAGTTAATGAAAGGACGGCATTGCTATGATTATAAATCACCTAACACAGAAACATCCCTGCATATGGCAGCATGCTGGCTCCAGCGTTCACTTCTTTCTTGATCACCTAAGGGTTTAACTTGTTTTATGAGCTTGTTTTGCAGAACTGGAAAAATACCGAACAAACAGAAGAGGGTACATAGCCCCTGCACATCTGCCAGACCATAATCCACAAAATCAGATAAGACTGACATTTTTTTGAGCCTTGAAGAGCCTTAAGTGGATACCAGGGGCATGAAACCCTCCTCCTCGCCAACTAAGTTCTCAGCAGACCAGATTATTCCAAGGACTCTGATAAGACAGACTCATAGAGAAGAGGTTAAAAATAGAAAAACAGACATGCAGTTTCACAGCTGCTTCTGTTATCAAACTTGCACCATTAATCCTCCTTTTTTTTTTCCCCCTGAGGCAGAGTCTCATTTGTCACCCTGGTAGAGCACTCTGTCATCAAAGCTCACAGCGACCTCAAACTCCTGGGTTTAAGTGATCCTCTTGCCTCAGCCTCCCTAGTAGCTGGGACTACAGGTGCCTGCTACAATGCCTGTCTATTTCTTTTAGAGACAGGTCTTGCTTTTGCTCGAGCTGCTCTGGAACTCCTGAGCTCAATCAATATATCACCTTAGCCTCCCAGAGTACTGGGATTACAGGGGTGAGCCACTGTACCTAGCAACATTGACCTTTTATTTACCCCCCTATAATGCTCCATAAAAGCCACTAGCCTCTTTCACTCAGGGAGCACACCCCCTTTCTTTTTTTCCTGTGCTGTGCCCCCCTTTTCTCCCTCTCTCTCTTCCTCTCTCTTTTTATTTCTGAGACAGTAAAATAAACTCTTTCTTTGTTTTATCATACTCCTTGCATGAGAAATCTTTGTTTACCTGCACTGTGAGCTAATCACTCTTTGAGTGAATTTCTCTTCCACTGTTGTCCACAGCCCTTTCAAGTTCTACTGTAGCCTGTAGGAACTTAGCTAAATGCTAAAGAGAAAGTGAATAACTGTAGGACACCCTTTACTGTAGATGGCCCAGGTACATTAGGGGGTTGGGGGCAGGATATTAGAAGACAATGAATTTAATTTAAAAAATTTTAATTGTCGCAAAATATATATAACATAAAATTTGCAATTTCATCCGTTTTTGTTGTTGTTGTTGTTGTTGTTTGTTTGTTTGTTTTGGTCTGATTGCTGTGGCTGGAGCTTCCTGTTCAGTGTTGAATAGCCGTGGTGAAAGCAGGCATCACTGTCTTGGTCCCCATCCTGGGAGAAAGCTTTCTGTCTTTCACCATTGAATATGGTGTTTGCTGTTGGGTTTTTCATAAATGTCCTTTATCATGTTGAAGATAGAATATTTTTATTATGAAAGACTGTTGGATTTTGTCAAATGCCTTTTCTGCATCAGTTGATATGGTCATTTGGGTGTTTTCCCCCTTCATTCTGTAGATGTGATGTATTACATTGTTTGGTTTTTCTGGATTGAGCTACCCTTGCATTCTAGGGATAAATTTCACTTGGTCATGGTGATAGGCATGTAGTCCTTTAATATGCTGTTGATTTATTATAGTTTGCTACTATGTTGTTGAGGATATTTTCATCTATATTCATGAAGGAAATGAATTTCTTTTCTCTCTATGATTTTCTTTTTTTGTGATTCCTTTATATCATGGTAATGCTGGCCTCATTGACTGATTTAGGAAGTATCTCATCATCTTCTGTTTTTTGGAGGAGTTTGAGAATGATTGATTTAGTTCTTCTTTAAATCTTTGATGTGGCTCAGTGCCCATAGCTTAGTGGTTAGGGCACCGGCCACACACACTGTGGCTGGTGGGTTTGAACTCCGCCTGGGCCTGCTAAACAACAATGACAGCTACAACAAAAAAAAGCCGGGAATTGTGGCAGGCACCTGTAATCCCAGCTACTTGAGAGGCTGAGGGAAGAGACTTGCTTAAGCCCAAGAATTTGAGGTTGCTGTGAACCATGATGCTACCGCACTCTACTGGGGGCGACATAGTGAAACTCTGTCTCTAAATAAATAAATAAATAAATAAATAAATAAATAAATAAATCTTTGATAGAGTTCACCAGAGAAGCCATCTGGTTCTGGATTTTTTTTTTTTTTTTTATTTTTTTGCTGGGGGAAGATTTTTTTATTATTATTATTGATTCAATACCTCTCTCTCTCTCTCTTTTAGAGACAGAGTCTCACTTTGTCACCCTTGGTAGACTGCCATGGCATCACAGCTCACAGCAACCTCCAGCTCTTGGGCTTAGGCAATTCTCTTGTCTCAGCCTCCCAAGTAGCTGGGACTATAGGTGCCCATGACAATGCCATTTTTTTTTGAGACAGAGCCTCAAGCTGTCACCCTGGGTAGAGTGCTGTGGCATCATGGCTCACAGCAACCTCCAACTCCTGGGCTCAAGCAATTCTTCTGCCTCTGCCTCCCAAGTAGCTGGGATTACAGGCGCCCACCACAACACCCAGCTATTTTTGGGTTGCAGCTGTCATTATTATTTGGCAGGCCCAGGGTGGATTTGAACCCACCAGCTCATGTGTACATGGCTGGTACCTTAGCCACTTGAGCCACAGGCGCTGAGTCCCCTCCATTTTTTGTGGCAGTTTGACCGGGGCCAGGTTTGAACCTACCACTCTCGGTAATGGGGCCAGGTTGTTACTGAGCCACAGGTGCAGCCTGATTCAATCTTTTTTTGTTAGAGATCTGTTGAGATTTTCTATTCCTTCTTGAGTCACTTTTGGTATCTTGTGTGTTTCTGGGAATTTTTCTATTTGATATAAGTTATCTAATTTGTTAGTGTATAATTAATTGTTCATAGTATTCTTTCATAATCCTTTTTATTTCCATCAGGTTAATAGTGCCTTTACTTTTTGATTTTAGTTTTTTATTTGTGTCTTCTTTCTTTTATTTTGGATGACCCAGCTTTTAATGCATGAAATCACTTGTATAATAGCTACACATCATTGAACTCTAAGCATTCATCCTTAGGCATTTAAAGGCAACTCAATTAATTCTCACAACCACCCTAAGGGAATATCACTATCCCCATAGAACAGATGAGAAAATCAGAAGTCAGGGAAACTCAACCAAGTTCCCAAGATCACATAGCCAGAATTCTAATGACCACTACACTTATTCCTCATATTGAAGATTTCTTGAAGGGCAGAGATACTGTAGTTTAAGTGTGATGGAGTTTCCCAGTTGAATCCTGTATAGAGAACAGCCAGTGTAATGAAAAGGCATTTCTCTTACAGTGAGAATTTTTTCAATACAAATCAGATATATAGAAATAGAATAATTAGAGAACATGATTTGTATTACATGCAGCTGTTGGCTGTACAGCAGTTACAGTGGAAAGGTTCTTATTCAGGCAGCATTGGGAACACATGCATGTTTGTTTTGAGTGGCAGGATGTTTATTTGGCTACTTGAACTTTCGATTCTTTTTTGCAATTTTGAACTGTGCTACGGTTTATTTAGATTTCATGCTTTTTTTTTTTTTTATTGTTTGGGATTAATTGAGGGTATAAGAAACCAGGTTACACTGATTGCATTTGTTAGATACACTCCCTCTTATAATTAGGTCTCACCCCCACGAGCTATGCCCTACACTGGGACACCGGGGCCCGGGCTGGTGGCGCGGGCGCGGCCCCTGCGGGCGCCGGGGCCCCGGCCCGCCGGGGGGGGGGGGG
>CAUYPK010170252.1:0-16328 GCA_963574355.1 Loris lydekkerianus
TCCTATAATTCCCTTACTAGGTTTATACCCAGAAGATCAAAAATCACAATATAACAAAGGCATCCATACCAGAATGTTTATTGCAGCCCAATTCATAATCACTAAGTCCTGGAAGAAGCCCAAGTGCCCATCGACCCATGAATGGACTTGCAAACTGTGGTACATGTACACCATGGAATATTATGCAGCCTTAAAGAAAGATAGAGACTTTATCTCTTTCATGTTTACATGGATGGAGCTGGAACATATTCTTCTTAGCAAAGTATCTCAGAAATGGAAGAAAAAGTATCCAATGTACTCCACCCTACTGTGAAGCTAATTTATAGCTTTCACATGAAGGCTATAACCCAACAATAGCACATGAATATGGGGAAAGGGCCAAGGGAGGGCAAAGGAGGGGGGAAGTTAGGGTGGAGGAAAGGTAATAGGTGGGGCCACAGCTACGGTGCATCCTAGAATGCGTACAGGGGAAACTTACTAAGTGCAGAATACAAATGTCTACATACAATAACTAAGAAAATGCCATAAAGGCTACGTTGAACAGTTTGATGAGAATATTTCAGATTGTATATGAAACCAGCACATTGTACCCCTTGATTGCACAAATGTATAGAGCTATGATTTAACATTAAAAAAATAAATAAAATAATAATAATAATAATAATAATAAAATAGACCTGTTACAGAGCTATGGGGATGTAGAAGAAACATGTTTCCAAAGAGGAACTATCAAGATTTTAAAGGCATTTAAAGCAGTATCCTTTATCTAAATCAGTATTTAATCTAAATGTATTAAAAACAAAAACAAAAAAATGGAAATAATACAGTTCAGAGAACTTGAAAATATCTTGAAAAATAGAACTGAAAAAGAAAGATGACAAAGCTCTCCCTTTTTCCTTCTTCTGTGGGTGATTTTTACACAAAAATCGATATTGTCTTTATTCCGTGTAATTGTGCTTCACTAATCAGAGATCCTGTTCTATCATCCTCTCAATTATCTTGTTTTCCTGCCTCATTTGCTTTCTGAGGCCAGGTACAGTGGCTCATGCCTATAATCCTAGCACTCTGGGAAGCCAAGGCAGGTGGATTGCCAGAGCACATGGGTTCAAGACCAGCCTAAGCAAGAGACACCCCACCCCCATCCAAAAAATAGCTGGGTTTTGTGGCAAGTGCCTGTACTCCCATCTACTTGGGAGGCTGATGCAAGAGAATCCCTTCAGCCCAAGAGTTTCAGGCTGCTGTGAGCTATGATGCCACTACACTCTACCGAGGGCAACAAAGTGAGCCTCTGCCTCAAAATAAAAAAAAAAAGGCTTGGCGCCTATAGTTCAGTGGTTAAGTCGCCAGCCACATGCACCAGGGCTGATGGGTTTGAACTCAGCCCAGGCCTGCTAAACAACAATGACAACAACAACAAACAGCCAGGCATTGTGGCATGCACCTATGGTCCCAGGTACTTAGGAGGCTGAGGCAAGAGAATCACTTAAGCCTAAGAGTTTGAGGTCGCTGTGAGCTGTGATGCCACTGCACTCTACTGAGGGCAACATAGTGAGACTCTGTGACTCTGTGTCCCAGAAAAAGAAAAAAAAAAAAAAAAAAACTTAAATGGAAAAAAAAAAGAGTTAAAAGGAAACCAGACCTAGAAAATAAAAAATGAAGACTCATTGACTGATTTCAACCAACTTCTAGATGCCCTGGCCGATTCCCCTCACTTTTCACAATTTCAACATGAGAGGTGATCAGTTCACAAAGCATTCCTTCCTGATAAATGACCACCAACCTCAGAATGGTTCTGGCCAGTCCACAGAGGCTGGGCACAACGTTCCTTTGTGTCCTTTGTTTTACCTTTTGACATATTATGATCTAATTGTACTGTATTTTAATGTTAAGTATATACCCCAAAGTAAACATAGGACATATGTAACATACATTTGCTTCCCATGCCTGAGCGTGACCCCTCCTTCATGACTTTACGTAGCTCCTCCTATAAACTGTTTCATAGGTCTATTTAGCCAACCCATTCAGTATAAAACTCCTGTCCACCCTTCCTACAGGGCCTGTGTTTAATCTCAGAAGCTCTGCTTCTTAGCCTTCAGGCAGCAACCTATCATAAGAAATAAAATTCTCCTTTCAAAATTTACAAATCTCATTATTTTAAGTTGATATGACCTACAGTGATGAATATGTACCCCTACATTTTAGAAGGACTGTAAAGTGTTTTTAGTATTTAAGATTGTTCAATTCTGTTAGAAAATACAAGAAAACCAACAGGATAGACATTTAAAAATAGGTAGTTAATATGTTTTAAAAAATATATAATAAAAGAATTATGTGATTTTTTTAAAAAGATGGAACAATGGTGGCATGTTTTATGGCTAGAAAGGATGGAAAGACCATGTTGTAAGGTAAAGGATCATGCCACTTCTAGACTGACAGTTGTTATCCCTATGTAATCCTTAAATCCTTAAACTGCCATCCACTAGTGATACGCACTATGGTCCCATTATGAATCCACTGTATTTTGTCCAAGAGATGAGCATAAAATCCTTGCTGCTCAATAGGCTAATTGGCAAACTATGGCCAGTGGTCAGCCCCTGTGCCTCTCTGACAGAGTAAACAGGTTAGCTCTAGGCACCTTCTGTCTACTGAAAAGAAAGGGGGGAGGGGTAGAGAGAGAGAGGGACACACACAGAGAAAGAGACACCTGGCTGGCATGCACAGAATGTTGGGCAAAGGATGGGGGAGAGAGCTAGAAGGCATTTCAAGATGCTAGTCTGGCAAGGCAAAGGGACATTAACTGAAAAAGCTGGAGATAAAGTGTAGATTATCCGGTAGGAAGCTGTGAGCAAGCCAAGAACAGGTATAGAGAAGCTTTTGACATACTAAGGGTACTATTTATGATAAATCCTCAGCAACTGAGAGAAGTTCCAAAGAACTTACAAAAGCTGCACACAGAGAGCACCAACCTAGATTATGAAGGCCTCATGAGTAAGAACTTTTCTGACCCACCTAGTTTCTCCTCCCAGTAAGAACCCACAGGAAACCAGTTCCTGCAGATGGAGTGAAAATGCAGGGTTAGGGCCACGTAGAGGGAAGCACCTAGCCATATCCACTTCCTGCCTATAGCAAGCCTAAACTGGGGAAGGAGAAGGCCTCAATTTAAAAATCCAGATTAAGTTTTCCGTATTTCTTAGGACTGGACATTTTAATTATTAAATTGAGACAAAGCATGTGACCTAAGAGAAACAAGAGAAGTTGTGGGACTTCCTCAAGTTTTCATTTAGGAGCATGGAAGAACTAGATGCACACACACACACAAAAAAAAAAAGGTAAAGAAGTGGTAAAAGATGAAAATAAAACTGTTCATTACAACTCCTAAGTCTTGCTTGTTCAACACAATGGATTCATGTGGAAAGCACTTAGAACAATATCTGCCACAGAGTAAGTACTAAATAATTATAACTTACGTGCCCCATTGCCCGGCATGATGACTTCCAGATAGTAAGATTCTACAAGGTTTGTCAAATTAGACTGAATTCATAGCATATATGATCAAATATTGAATGGACCTCTAAGATCTAGAGCAAAAAGTAAATGTTTTAAAAGCTCTATCTCAAAATCTACAGCTTATTTAAAAGGGTACAAAAAGAACGCCCTGAAGCATCAGAGGTCTGTTTTTCCTGGCTGCTATGGTTTGAATGTGTCCCTCAAATTTCATGTGTTGGATAATTAATCCCCAAATTCACATGTTGATTGGAGGTAGGGCTCTTGAAGGTAATTAAGATTAAAGTGGGGCCCTATGATCAAACCAGTGGTTTCATAAGAAGAAGAAGAGACGTGAACTGACACAATCTTGACCCTTGCCATGTGATGCCTTTTGCAATGTTTATGATGGAGCAAAAATGCCCTCACCAGATGCTAGCACCTTGATATTGATATTGATATTGAGACTTGATATTGATACTGATATTGAGACTTCTCAGCCTCCAGAATGGCAAGAAGCAAATTTCTTTTCTTTATAAATTACCCAGTCTGTGGTATTATAGCAACAGAAAAATGGACTAATACAGGCCTATATCATAACCAGGGAAGCTCTTAAATAGGCCTCTTACATCACCCATAAAAGGGAAGCCACTTCCTTCTCTGGTCTTAGATTTTAAAAAATAGTGTCCTGATTAGTCGTGCTGTAATCCCAGCACTTTGGGAGGCCAAGGTGGGGGATCACTTGAGGCCAGGAGATCAAGACAAACTTGGGACACATAGCAAGACCCCATCTCTATAAAATTTTTAAAAATTAGCCAGGCGTGGTAGCAGAGGCCTATAGTCCCAGCTACTCTGGAGAATGAGGCAGGAGGAATCACTTTGAACCCAGGACTTTAAAGTTGCTCTGAGCTATGATGATGCTTCTGTAATCAGGGTGTCATAGAATGAGACCCTATCTCTCAAAAAAAAAAAAAAGAGTTTTGTTATCCCCGAAACTAAAATACTGCTTATTTGAGAGAGAGTTAAAGAGAAAAAAATTTGCTAATAGAAGGTATTCCAGAGCACATTCACTAGGTACTATGAGGGCAACCTCCCCAATTTCCTTGGCCCTGTGGGGTCTTAGCCATACACCAGGGGCCCTGTAGCCCTGTCCCCTCTCTTTTAGATGGCAACTCAAGCTGTGTATTTTACTGTATTGGTACTTAAAAGATATCACTTATTTTCAGCATCAATTCCCAGTCTATTTCCAGAAAGTACCTTCCAGCTGGAGGGAAAAAATCATTGATTTGGACTCTAATTTCTTTCTCTAAAAATAAGACTTATCTGTCACCATGTACTTTTTTACATCCTCCAAATTCTTTTAAAAGAGGACAGGTTACATCAAACATTTACAACATTGGGTTTGTCTTATTTGTTTTAGAATTTGTTTGATATCAAATTCCATAAATTTTCTTGATTCACAGGAAATATTATCAGTATGGTCAAAATACTAGTAAGATGGTAAGATGAATCTAGTTTCTATCAATAATCAGTCTGCTACCTAAAGGAAGGACTAAAGATCTACAAGGTCCATAGTCAATTTAAACCTTTCTTTTTTTAATTTAGTAGTATAATAGAACTCTGAAAAAGCACATATTCATAATAGATGTTTCTATTATGTAGCCTTGCCAATAGACCATTCGCAAAATTTGAATGCATGAGGTTTCACTCTTATCAGCAGTGAGGACTTTTATATGCTAATCAGCAAAGAATTTGAAGCAATGTTTCCTTGTTTTTACTAGATTCTACTCCTACTTTTACTAAGACTTAGACTTTTACTGGAACTCTACTTAGAGAAAGTATAAATATTTTGTACTTTGCTTTGGGGAAAACCAAAAACATTGACTTGACAAATTCTCTTAGTGGGGTGCCAATGTTTATGTAAACTTATGTGTACAAATGTAACCAGGCAGAGCCAAAGATAACTTTATGAAATAAAATTGCCTTGAAAATGTAGTCAAAAGTTAACAACTACCTCAGCAGTTAATATCCTGTCACTTCAACAAGAAACAATTTTTTTTTTTTTTTTTTTTTGCAGTTTTTGCCCGGGGCTGGGTTTGAACCCACCACCACTGGCATATGGGGCTGGTGTCCCACCCCTTTGAGCCACAGGCGCCGCCCCACAAACAAATATTTTAAAGAATTATCCAGGATATGCTAGGTGCGGTGGCTCACACTTGTAATCGTAGCACTCTCGGAGGCTGAGGCAAGAGAATCACTTGAGACCAGTTTTTTGGGTTGGTTTTTTTTTGTTTGTTTTTTGTTTTTGAGACAGAGTCTCACTAGGTCACCCTTGGTAGAGTGCTGTACCATCACAGCTCACAGCAACCTCCAACTCTTGGGCTTAAGCGATTTTCTTGCCTCAGCCTCTCAAGTAGCTGGGATTACAGGAGCCTGCCACAATGACCAGTTTTGGTGGTTGTTGTTGCAGTTATCATTGTTGTTTAGCTGGCCTGGGCCTGGGCTGCCACCCTTGGTGCATGTCGCCAGCATCATAACTGTGCTATGGGCACTGAGCAGAGACCAGGAGCTTCAGACCAACCTGGGCAACATAGGGAGACCTTGTTTCTACAAAAAAAAATAAGAAAAATTAGCCAAGAGTGGTGGCTTGTTCCTGTAGTCCCAGCTATTCAGGAGGCTAAGCCAGGGAGATTGCTTAAGTCTAGGAGTTTGAGGCTACAGAACTTTAATGATGCCACTGTACTGCCACCTGGACAGCATAGTGAAATCCTGTCTCTTAAAAGAATTATAGAAATCACTAAAATTAAACTAAAAATGAACCTTCGATTTCTAACAAATATAACATTTTTTAAAAAGTATTGGTATTTATTTCTAATTACAAAAGAACTATATGTTTATTGTAGAAAATGTGGGAACTATAAAAAAGCACAAAGAAAAAAGATTACAGCTTCCATAGTGTCATATTGATACATTTCCATGTAAGAATCTTCCCTTTGTTTTCATTGATATCACACTATACAACTGTTTTGTAATCTGTTTATGTCACTTAATAGTATAACATGAATAGTTTCCCATTATTTTAATATTCAATGTAATACTATATTCCAAAATTTAACTAATCCCCTATTGTTGCACAGTTACATGGCTTCATTTTTTTTCATTCCAAATAACACTGGGATTGAATACCTTTATGCATAAATCTGTTTGAAATATCTTTCAATGTTTATTCAAAATAACTTCCAGAAATGAAAATGCTGGGTGAAGGATATGAACGTGTTCAAGGACTATTATGGAAAATGTAATTTTGCTGGGTTTCTTTAGAATTTTCTGCTTCTGAAAACAGTGACTCAATTGAAATGACTAGACTTGTGTTCTTGGTGGCTTCCCTATGTGGAAACAGTCCCAAAGCTGAGCTTCTAAGTACCCAGTTAGCCTACTAAATCCAAGTGTGAACTGTTCATGTGCCATCACTGCTGAGGCAGTAAGCCTGAGCTTAGTCTGTCTCTATTCGTGTGCCAGCCCTGTTGGCATCCTCTCCATCTGTTCCTCTACCTTGCCAATCAGCTGAGTATAGCACAGGAACTGAAACCAAGCAGGTCAGTACCCAAAGTAGCTACATCCATTTTGATTTGCCTCTTCACTTTTCTGCACATATGGTCCTCCACATACTTGTGAAACATCTCCGTATGAACATGAAAGACTCAGTACCACTAAGAAGTAGCTAAATACATTCAAAAGGAATTTAAAAAATAATATCAAGCAACACTTCTTCAGTTGCCAGATTCTATTTTCAGAGTCTCTGTTGCATACTTTCCATCAAAAACAAGTTTCATACAAAGGAAATGAATTACTGATAATGGTTGAAAGATGATTTTGTTTAAGCTGAGACCTATAGTTGACCTTGGGTAATATTAACCAACTTGTTTGTGCTATACAACCAATGAGAAAAAAAAAAAAAAAAGTGATGTTGAGGCATGAGCAACAGCTCTCTCGCCACCTAGTTAAGGTCACAGCAACCTCCCTAATAGCATCTTCATACTCATAGTTAACAATCCCTCCCATGAAGAGTCATCACCAGGCCATAAAGAAAGAAATTTTCCCTAAGATCTATAAAATTAACCTGTTTTCATGTAACTTTCCATTAAAAAGTCAGAGAGTATCAAAGTAAAGTAAATTTTCATTCACCTATTTGGTAATGGAAAAATTAAAGGTGGGATTTTTCTTTCTTTCTTTTTTTTTTTTTTTTTTTTTTTTTTTATACAGTCTCACTATGTTGCCCTCAGTAGAGTGCTGTGGCATTACAGCTCACAACAACCTCAAACTCTTGGGTTTAAGCAATTCTCGTGCCTCAGCCTCCCAAGTTGCTGGGACTATAGGCACCCACCATAACCCCCAGCTATTTTTTTTGCAGGTGGGGGTGTGGGGGTGGGTTGTAGTTGTCATTCTTGTTTGGCAGACCCAGGCTGGATTCAAACCTGCCAGCTCTGCTGTATGTGGCTGGCACCCTAGCCACTGAGCCACAGGTGCCAAGCCTAAAGTGGGATGTTTATTGGCAAAATAAATGTTATTTTTAATCACCTACACATTTTGGTTTACTACTTATCTTTTCTGTTTATAAATAATAATGTTTTGACTATACCAGGAAAACAGCCATTGCTCTGAAGAATTTATAAATGACAGAATTTTTTAAATCAAAAGCAAAATAGTGTTTATTTTGAGATCTGATCTAAATTGTCATGGTGATTTAGTTAAATAAATGAACTTCAACTTCAGTCATGGAGGATTAAATAATTTGTACTGACTTTCCTTCTCAGGACCATTAAAAAAGCCTGAATAGAATAATGTGAAAACAAATTTTTAAAACACTAAAGAGCCAGTAATTGAATAAGGAGTTGCTTGGCCATGAGAAGATGAAAATTGTTTGTAGACTTCTACTCTTATTCTCATCTCTCACCTTAGAGAGATGAGTCTGTCTTTGAGGCTTTTATTGCCAGGGAGATATTTGCCAAGTAGTGCTTATGACAACCTTACTAAGCTAGGGGATCAAAATTTAGAATTCTGGGTTATAAGAGAAAAAAGGAGACTTGCTCCTTATGGGATAGCCATTTGTATCTTTTGATTTTAATATCATGTACAGTTCTCACATTAAAATAAAAAAGGATCCAAGAACCATCAAATGCTCTGTACCAAACCAGTTAGTGAATAATAAATTCCTTAAAGTCACATGGCATATTTTTTGAAAATATGAAGATCAATGTTATCTTAAGATCTATAAACACAGTAATAAAATGTGCATACTGTTACCACTTCTTATACTGCATATTTAGGGATCTAAAGATAGGGCTTAGAAAGTAACACATATTTTGGTACTATAGAATACAACTCTGAAAATATTAAAAATTTGCTTTCGGTGATCAAAGCCCCAAAAGGTAACCAACACCTAAATCTCTGATGGTTTAATTTTTAAAATCTGGACTAGCATTCCATTTCAACTACCATTATAACAGCTTACATTACAGTTACAAAGATTGCTAAAAATGGCTCGTTAGTTTAAAAGGTTATAAAATATAACTGGAATAAAACTATATCTTCCTGCAATGGAGCCACGGGTTGTCTAGATATTCCTTATTCATTTAAAGATAGACTGTTTAAATGTAACCACATAGGCTCACTAATGAAACTGATATTATCATACATTTGTCACTTACTTTAGAGACTTCAGGTGAAATCCCAAACTTTTTATCCAACCACATTCTCCAAGGAAAATCGCACTTTAAATTTTTATGAACATTTTTTCCATTTTGACTCAGAAAATGAGCTCAGGGTGTTGCATTGTACGGTAAGCCAACCATCAGTTTGGTTGAAGGGATGAGAAGGCTATTGGCTTGAAAAATGCTGATTTGTGCAGCATATTCAGTCTCAGGCTACATAACTTAAAAGAAATAGAAAAAAAGGGAACAGAAAAATGAAACAAGGATTAAGATTCTTAAGCCCAAATGAAATAAAGAATGCAAAAGCAATTAAGTGTAAGAGCAAACAAATAAAAGGTTAATCAATAATATAAAGGCCATCTGTTTTCCATGTTACCTAAAGACAACATTGAAGATATCATACTGTTTTGATGTAACCAAGCATTCCTTGACTAACTTATCCCTCAAGCTTAAGTGGGATTGACTCTAGCTCCATTTGGAGAGGTAGCTGTCATTTAGAATAGCCCATCCTTCTGTCACAGGTATTACTGCAGAGACAGGAAAACAAGCCACTTAAAGATGTTCAGGGGAATTTTGTTGTTGTTGTTGTTTGTTTTTTTGAGACAGAGTCTCACTGTGTTGTCCTTGGTAGAGTGCTGTGGCATCACAGCTCACAGTAACCTCAACTCTTGGGCTTAAGCAATTTTCTCACCTCAGCCTCTCATGTAGCTGGGACTACAGGGGCCTGCCACAATGCCTCGTTATTTTTTGTTGTTGTTGCAGTTGTCATTGTTGTTTATCTGGCCCAGGCCCAGCTCGAACCTGCCAACCTTGGTGCCTGTGGCTGGCACCATAACCACTGTCCTATGGGTGCTGAGCCTGTTCAGGGGAATTTGGCTGGGGTTTCTTTCTAGAAGAGAAACATCAGGAAGGCACTTTGCAACTTTGAGAAAGCTGAAATCCAGTCTCCAGAAACTATGATGAGTACTATTTTGAATTATATCCACTTTCACTACCTTTGCTTATTTGAGCTGAGACAGCATAGCACAGGGATTAAAAGAACAAGCTATTGAGCCATGCTTTTGATCCTAATCTCATCTGTGCTTCTTTAGCTGTGTGATCTTGGGCAAGTCACTTGATTCATCACTGACTCCCCCCTAAACACACACACACACACCGGTATACACCTGATGCTCCGAAGTATACTTTCACTGTGTTTTTCATGGTTATTTCTGGAATATTTGAAAATAATTGCACACAGTTATACAAACACAATTTATACATACTTAAAAAAGGAAACCCCTATACTCTTACATCATTTTTTTCAGAAATCATTCTCTTAGCATTGAAATTCAACATTGCTAGTTCAAGTTGTACGCCTGTTTGAAAATACATGGAATTAAAAATAACAGGAGAATTTGGAGGACAAATGACCCCAAAATGGTCCTATTGTCTGAAATGGCATGTCATTTTATTTGGAGAAACTAATGGGTCCAAACTGCAATGAAGTTTATTTACTTTGTTTCATTTGGGAAAAGTTCCTGAGCCTTGGGGGAATACTATATTAGTATTCTCTAAATCTTTTCCGCTATGCACCAAGGACGTGTCTTGAGACCTTTCACTTCGATTTTGCAAATCAGTATTTATGATGAAGTATCTCAAAGTAAAATTTAATTCACTTTTACTACAGTTTTAGGGTTACAACAATTTTAGGTGTAACATGGTCAAAATATTACTAACATGGTAGACATACATGATAATCATGACTGCATCATCAGACATTATAGAAATTGGTTCATGTGTAATAACTTATTGGGGATAGAAAGTAAGCTCACACACACACTGTACATATGAAAAACCAAGATTTAAAAAATTCATTTGCTTGCTTTAGGTCACATGGGGCAATTGTAGTCAGAATTTCAATCTGGATCATTTTGACTCGTAACCTCAAATGGAAGCTCATCACCCCCAATATATTATAATTCTTGTACTCCATGTTAAATCAGCTGCATACTGACGAGGAGGGTTTCAGAGACAATCATCTCAGTATGCACTTGCTGAAAATGATGACCCAAAGTATACTTTTACTGTGTTTTTCATGGGTATTTCTGTAATATTTGGAAACAATTGCACACAAGTATGCAAAAACAATTTATCCATACTCAAAAATGGAAACCCCTATACTCTTTACCCCTATGCATCACTTTTTCCAGAAATAGTTCTTTTAGCATTGAAATTGACACATTGCTAGTTCAAGACATATGCCAGTTTCAAAGTATATGAAACTAAAAATAATGGGGGAATTTGGAGGACAAATGACTCCAAAAATGGTTCTAGGACCTGAAACAGCAGTCATTTTATTTAGAGAAACTAATGGGTCCAAATTGCAATGAAGTTTATTTACTTTATTTCCTTTGGGAAAAGTACCTCAGCAATCAGGGAATACCACATTAGACCTCCCTATTCTCCAAATATTTTGCACTATACACCAAGGATATTTTCTGAGAACTTTTGCTTTGATTGTGCAAATCAGTATTTACTTTCTTTATACCCAAGTCAAGTATCTCAAAGAGAAATTTAATTTACTTTTACTACAATTTTTAGGTTACAATGATTTTAGGTTAACATGGTCAAAATATTACAAACACAGTGGGCATACTTAATAACCACAACTGTGGCATCAGATATTATAAAATTGGTTCATGTGTAATAATTCATTGTAGAAGAAAAGTAACGCTCTGGAGGGACAGAACAAGATGGAGCACTAGAGATAGCTCACCACGCAGCCATGCATGGTGAGAATGGGGAGAAAAGACTATAGGCATCTGTAGCTTGTGGGCTCTGCCCAAAAACATCCCTTGGGGGTACAAGGAGAGAGTGGGACACTTCGGGATCCCAAGAAGGGGATGGAAGCAATGATGAAGCAGCAAGTACTTGTGTGCTGGCAGAAGCTGTCCAGGCCAGTGCAGCTGCTGTGGCAGCAAATACTTTGTACATACAGAAGGGTGGCCTTCATTCCCCTTTCTTCCTTCCTTTCTTCTTTCCTTTCTTCCTTCCTTCCTCCCTTCCTCCCTCCCTTCCTTCACCTGGGCACTTGTTTGAGTTACCCTGGGGAGAGCTTGAGCAAGCAAGCAAGTGATTTTGGACAGCATTCAGGGGCAGGAACTGAGCCACTGGGCAGAGCAGAGCTTTCATTATTCAGCTGCAGGCAAAGGAGTATAGCCATTGTGGGAAAGCTGCCTTGCAAGCTTGGCCCTCAGGATCTTAGTGAGAGGCTGGTTCTGGCGCTCCTGATAAGTGGGTGGCCACTCTTGGGGAAATTTGAGCAACACACACATTCCTGGGAAAGCCACTACATAGCCAAGGGACATGGTTTGGAAAGGTTGAGGTGTGTCTATTAAGTAGGCTGAGGAGAGCTTCAGGCTCCCAACACTGTGGGGATTGAGGGCAAAGAAGTCAGAAAAACAGAAGAGGTTCTGAGACCTTTCACCTTTCAGAACCAAAGTCAGGTCTCCTCGGAAGGCAAAGGCTTCCAGTCTCCATCTTATACAGCTATATCAGTGTCGTGATTAGCATCTCATACCCCAGAAGATCACCTGTTGCCCAGGCAATATACAGTAAGATATATATGGGTGTGTGTGTGTGTGTGTGTGTGTGTATGTAAGTATGTATGTATGTATATATATAAATTTTTTTCAACTTTTTCCCCTAGATTTTTCTTTTATTCTTCTTTTTTCTCATGTAATTATAATTCTTCATTGTTTCCTTCTTTCATAATAAGGGCTTCATTTTTTGCTGGTTTTTCTGTCCCTGCTATTCTTTTTCCCCAAAATTTTATCCCTTAAGGTTTTCTGTTTGTTTGTTTTGTTTTGTTTTATATTATTATTTTTTTTTTTTTTGTCTCTATTTGGTGGAGGTGGAGTCTTGTGTCTGCTAGGCTAGCAAAGAGCTTCAGACCTCAGGAGTCCCACACAACCCACACCCCAGAAGTTGGGATTTGTGGGTGTACATCATATTACCCTACTGTATACCACTATTACTCCTATCTCTCTCTTTCTGTTCCTCTCTTCTTTTTGTCAACCTTTCCTTTTACTCCCCACCTTTCCTCTCTCTTTCCTCTTTTTTCATCTTTTTCCCTTCTTTCTCTTCACTCTTCTCTTCCTTTTAGTAGGGAGGTCTAATGTGGTATCCTTTACCAAAGGATACTTCAACACATTAGGTTAGAGACAGGGTAATTTAAGATCAGGAGGAAGTGAAAAGAAAAAGGAGGACAAGGAAACACACAAAAATAAAACACTCATGAGGAGGAAACAGCAGGAAAGTCCTGGCAACATGAAAAACAAAAACAGAGCAATCCCCCCCTCCCCCAATGGATCATGAGGTAGCTATTGCAAAGGATTCCACCTATAAAGAAATGTTAGAAATAACAGAAAAGGAATTTAAAATATGGATGGTCAAAACAATGAAGGAAATTGCTGAGAAAAGTGGAAAATAAACAAAAGGAAATCCAAAAATAGAATCAAATAAGAGATAAATGTTACAAAGAATATAGAAAGAGATATAGCAGAGCTTAAGAAATTGAAGTCGTCAATCAGGAAACTTAAAGATGCAGTAGAAAGCATCAATAACATATTAGACCATGCAGAAGAAAGAATCTCAAAGATAGAGGATAAAGCTCTTGAGCTAACACAGGCAGTTAAAGAGACAGAAAAAAGAGAGAGAGAATACAGAATATTCACTGAGAGAATTATGGGACTTTATCAAGTGTTCAATCATAAGAATTACAGGTATTCCAGAAAAGGAAGAAGAACATCCTGGAGGAATGGAAGTCCTACTAGAGGATATCATAAGTGAACATTTCCTAAGTATTATCAAAGATTCTGACACATTCCTTTCAGAGGGATATTGAACCCCAGTTGTCTCAACTCAAACAGAGCTTCTCCAAGACACATTTTCATGAATCTGTCCAAAGTCAAGATGAAAGAAACCATTTTTCAAGCAGCCAGGAGTAAGCACCAATTGACGTAGAGGGACAAATCCATAAGGGTGACTGTGGACTTCTCAAATGAAACTTTTGAAGCTGGAAGACAATTTTCATTACCTTTAACCTACTTAAACAAAATAATTTTCAGCCCAGAATTCTATATCCTGCTAAGCTTTAAACTTGATGGAAAAATCAAATTATTTACTGACATGCAAATATTGAGCAACTTTGCCACAACAAGACCAGCTCTATAGGAAATACATAGACCTATTCTCCATACTTGACATCACAATGGAGTACCAGCAAACTAAACACTCAGAAGGTAAAAAATAAAAGCTAGCTTCCACAATGATGCAAAAGATCAAACTAAGTAATAGACTTTCACAAAATATGACAAATAGAATGCTACCACACTTATCAATTATCTCAATAAATGTTAATGGCTTGACTACCCCACTGAAGAGGCACAGACTGGCTGATTGGATTGAAAAACTCAAGCCATCCATCTGCTGTCTGCAGGAAACACACCACCTTGCCTCAAAAAACAAATTAAAACTCAGAGTTAAGGGTTCAAAGACAATTTTTCAGGCAAATATAATTCAGAAAAAAAGAGAGATTAAAAACTTATTTTCAGATATAAGTAGATTAAAGCAAATAAATTCAAAAAAGACAAAGATGGACACTTCATATTGGTCAAGGGAAAAATACAACAAGAAGACATTTCAGGGATTAAAGATGGCGGCCGAGTAATAGCTTCCCTGCAACTGGGCACAGTGAGTCTGGGGAGATAAGACTCCAGGCATCTCTGGCTGGTGGGATCTGCCTATAATCATCCCGTTGAGGATACAGGGAGTCAGCAAGGGACTTACGGACCCCAAGAGGAGGACAAAAACAGTGGAAAACTGGCAAGTGGTTGCATGTGTTCGATCGACCTAATCCAGCTGGCAACTGTAAGTATAAGCAGCAGTGAGACTGCAAACCAGAAAGACCTTACCTGTGAACTGTTTTGGTGCTTTTGGACTTGGCACTCAGTTGAACTGCCTTGGGGAGAGCTTGAGCAGGAGTGCGGAGAACTTTGGGCATTGCCTGGGGCCCCAGACTGAGCCACTGAGCTGGGCACTGGAAGCCATTGTGAGAGAACTTCCCTGGAAAGCTCCACCCTCAGGGTCCCAGAGCAAGGATCGGGCGGGACCTAGTAACCTAGTCACTGAGCAGCCTAAAGGTGGGGACTGAGCTGCCTTACAGCCTTAATCCTTAGAAGAAGAGTGAGACAGTTTTGGTGCACTGGAGCCTTGGGCTGTTGCCCTGGGTAGAGTGTCATGACGTCACAGCTCATAGCAACCTCAAACCCCTGGGCTTGGCACTGCCCGGAACTCCATGAGAGCTGTGCTGCAACCCCCAACTCGCAATGCAAACCCAACGGGCCTCTGCCTGCCCTGACCAGGAACTGCAGGAGCTGCGCAACCCTGCGTCCTCGCTCCTGTGTCCTCCCAGCCTCCACATAGCCTGCTCAACTGACCAGGGACTCTGGGAGCTCTGTGCCCTCTGGAGCCCTCCCTGCCTCTGCACAGAGCCCTTCTCCTGGCCAGAGACTGCTGGAGCCTTGGGCTCTCTGTGCCAAAGTCACTAGCACCAGGCCCTCCCATACCATGTGCACCACCTCCCGCCATGTTGCTGGATCCAGGTGTGTCACACACCGGAGCTACTTTCACAACCAGAACTCCCTAGCTAGACAGCCCCAGAGGAACTACACAGGGTCACTCCCTACAAAGATCCAGCAACAATAGAGTGAACCCATTGGGGTCTAATCTTGTAGAGACACCTCCCCAACTCTGAGGACGGCCAGAGGCAACAGTGAAAAACATGAGGCGAAATCAACAGAAAAACTCTGACAATATGAATAATCAGAGTAGATCAACTTCCCCACGGATCAATGGGGCAGACACAGCACAAGATCCCATGCACAAATAGCTGAGATGTCAGAAATCAAATTCAGAATCTGGATAGCAAATAAGATCGAATTAGAACTCCAAGCAGTAACCCAAAAGATAACTCAAGAATTCAACAATTTCAAAGACCAAATGACCAAAGATTTTGACACATTGAGACAAGAAGTTGCATCCCTCAAAGATCTGAGAAACACAGTAGAATCCCTCAGTAACAGAATGGAG
>CAUYPK010170253.1:0-57878 GCA_963574355.1 Loris lydekkerianus
GGAGGAGGAGGAGGAGGAGGGGAGGGAAGGGGAGGGAAGGGGAGAAGGGGAAGGAGGAAGAGGGGAAGGGGAGGGGAGGGGAGAGGGGGAGGAGAAGGGAAAGGGAAAGAAGGGGAGGAGGAGGAGGAGGAGGAGGGGGAGGGAAGGGGAGAAGGGGAAGGAGGAGGAGGGAGGAAGGGGGGGTTGGTCTTGCTGCCTCAGTGTGGCAGAGGTAGGAGAAAATAGCATAAAAGTGGATCTTCACAGTTTAAACTCAGGTTTTTCAAGGGTAAACTATCCAAAAATATGGCTTTTCTAGTGGTAAGGATATAAGTACTTTTTCACCTTTTTTCAGCATTGTTGAATTACCCTTTTATAATCACTGCATTTAGCGCTGTTTTTCAAAAAAGAAAGTGTATCATCCTAGTTAAATCAGGATAGAGTTTAGAAATAGACCCACATACCCAATTGATTTTCAGCAAAATGCAGAGGTAATTCAATTAGGGAAGAATCATCTTTTCAATTAATGATGTTAGATACTCTATTGAGCATCTATATCAGAAAAAAATAAACCACAACTCTTCTATCATATACAA
This sequence comes from Loris lydekkerianus, assembly GCA_963574355.1. Lineage (NCBI taxonomy): Eukaryota > Metazoa > Chordata > Mammalia > Primates > Lorisidae > Loris > Loris lydekkerianus. The sequence goes on from CAUYPK010170253.1 coordinate 576, forward strand.
AAATTAACTCAAAATAGATCCAAGACACAAATGTAAAAGCTAAAATTATAAAACGTCTAGGAAGAAAACATAGAAGAAAACCTAAGTGACCTTGATTTAAGCAAAGATCTCTTACAGCACACAGAAAAAGCACAGACTTATTATAAAAGAAAAATCTAAAAAATTGGACTTCATAAACGTTTTTAAAATTTTACTCTTCACATGACACTAATATAATGAAAAGGCAAGCTACAAAAAATGTTTGCAAAACATATGCATCTGACAAGGACTTGTTCCAAGAAGTATAAAGAACTCTTTGGAACTCAATAAAGAAAATAAAAAATCTAATTTTAAAACGGTCCGTTGATCTGAAAAGAGACTTCTACACATGAGAGATACGGGTAGCAAACACGCACAGGAAACACCACTGGTCAGTAGACAAACACAAACAAAAACCACGGAGAGAGACCTCAATATGTTACTGGAATAATTAAAATTTAAAAGGCAAACAATATTAAGTGCTGGCGAGGATGTGGAGCAATTGAAACTCTCACTCACTGATGGTAGGAATGCAAAATTGTGCAGCCACAATGGAGACAGTTGGGTAATTCTTTAAAAAGTTAAACACAAACATACACTGGGAGTCCAATTCCCCTGATAGTAATTTACCAACCCCTACCCACCTTCAAAAACACTTGGAAAACAGAAAACAGATGAGTGTTTATAGCAGCTTCATTCATAGCTGCCAAAAATGGGGAACAACCCAGATGTCCGTCACTTGATGGGTGGATAAACAACCGGGGCGAATCTAGACCGGGAGACACTACACAGCCATAAAAGGGATTAATTACTTATACAAACAATATGGGTAATATTGCTCACACCTGTAATCCTCACACTCTGGGAAGCTGAGGCAGGTGGATTGCTTTAGCTCAGGCATTCGAGACCAGCCTGAGCAAAAGTGATATCCCACTCTTTAGCTTTTTCTACTAAAAAATAGAAAAAACAGCCAGGCATGGTGGCAGGCACCTATAGTCCCAGCTACAGGGCAGGCTGAAGCAAGAGGCTCCCTTTAGCCCAAAAGTTTGAGGTTGCTGTGAGCTATGATGATGCCAGGGCACTCTATCCAGGGCAAAGGAGTGAGACTCTGTCTCAAAAAATAAATAAAAATAAAAGAAACAAACAAATAAAAGCCAAACATCAAAGACTACACACTTATCTACACTTATCTAAAAGCCAAACCACAGTGATAAAAGGCAGATGGGTGGTTGCAGGTTGTTGGGGACAGAGGGAGGGGATTAACTACAGAGGGGAATGAGGGAACTTTCAAGAATGATGGAAACTTTCTAGGTCATGACTGTGGTGGGTATGCAACTGTACACATTTGTCAAAGTTCATAAAATTGTTCACTTAAAATAGGTGAAATATATTGTATGCAAATTATACCCCCACCAAAGCTGACTCCCGTGCCAAGAAAAGCATTATGCATTGGAAGCCACCAAGTCAATGGCCCCGGGCAAGTCCACGCACTGTGGTCATCAAGGGGAAGCCAGTTTTCAGTTTCATTTTGCCAAAGGATTCCTCTAAATCTAGGTGAGCAAAAGCAAAACATTCTGCAGAATTTTCAGAGTTTTCCTGATGCTTCCCCCGTTCCCATGACCCCAGCTGGCTCATGGCAGCTCTTCCACCATGAGAGTCCTGACTCTCGGTTTCTCTTCTTACTAGAGGGCTTTGACCACACGCTCAAAAGGGCTATTGGCTCTCAGCTGCCATGTCAGCATGTACTTTCCAAGCTGTGCTCTCCAGCAGCCTCCCTGTGCCCTCGGTATTCTGTGTAGGCTTTGCTTTCAGGGGCCCCTGCCTAAAATGTGCATTAAGGGCAATCTTAGAGAGAGAAGGGTCCTCCATGGGTGGCGCCCATCTTGGGTGGGCAGGGAGGTCATCACAGCCAGGGACACAGCTTGGGTCTCAGCTCCCAGGCCCTCATCAGCACCCTTAGAAATAGCTCGTCCCAGTGGACAAAGCTGCCCAATTATCCAGTCTAATGGGTACTGTGTGGCCACCCCTCCCCTGCAAAACCAATAGAGAGTTTCAGGATGGCTTCATTCTTCCCATTCCAGCCTCTCCCCACCCCATGTTCCCCTGAAAGCACAGACTGACTCTCCACTGCTCCGTCTCCCCTGCTCTGACTTCTATTCCACCACTGTAGCAGCTGAACCCAGAAAGGACAGGTGGGACAAAGTGAGGAGGTCCCCTCGCTCCTTTCTACACTTCCCCAACAGATCCCATGGAAACCCAGAAGGCCACCTATGTGGGACTGGCCCTCAAAGGACAGTTCCTGGCCCCCCTCCGTGGTGATGGCCGAGTTGGTGGAGAATGCAATGTTGCACGATGACATAGGTGAGAACAGTCACTGGTAAGCCCCTGGTGACTAGAGCCACCCAACTGCGCCCAGACACCAAGAGTCTCCTGAAGGCCGCACAGATCCTCTTGGTCACCATCAGAGGAGGTTCAATGGTGACCATCCAGAGAGAAGCAGTGTGGGACAGGAGAATGTGCTCTGAAGGCTGATGAAGGACAATACCCCTTCCCATTTGGATAGGAGAGTTGGAAAGGGTGCTTCACACAGAGAAGACAAAACCAGCTCCCAGGCCTAAACATACACAATTTACCCAAAGTCTGACTGGCCACATGGCACACCACTAGTTACTGCTCAAGAAAATAAAAAGTGAGGCTGAGCACAGTGGTTCACACCTGTAATCCCAGCCCCCTGGGAGCCTGAGGCAAGTGGATCACCTGAGCTCAGGAGCCTGAGCAAAAGCCAGGCCCTGTCTCCACTAAAAATAGAAAAACTAGCTGGACGTTGTGGCAGGTGCCACCAGCTACTCCGGAGGCTGAGGCAGGAGGATCACCCAAGCCCAAGAGTTTGAGGTTGCTGTGAGCTGTGATGGTGCCATGACACTCTACAGCAGCAGAGTGAGACTGTCTCAAAAAAAAGGAAAGGAAGGGAAAGGAAGGGGAGGGGAGGGGAGGGGAGGGGAGGGAATGGAATCTGGAGCTTTTCCACTAGAGAAATTCTGCGTCCAGTGATTGCTTTTCTGCTCAGGGAGATAAATGAACCCCGGTCTTCTCAGCCTTTGTCCTAGGAGCCTTCTCCAGCTCGGCCACTCTGCTGCCAGAGTGTTCTTCATGGCACAGGCTGGCTGTGCCCGGCAGGATGCTGCTGAACACTCCAACCTCTGCCAGCAGCAGCCCCAAGTGCGTGTGACAAGCCGCAAACATGTCCAGACATTGGTCACGTCCCCTGGGGTAAAATCACCCCACGAGAACTCACAGTGAGTCTCAATGTCTTCCTTCCCTTCAGTCTCCTTCAAATCTCTTCCCTCTGCTCCCCAACCATCAAACCTGACCCCCAAATTGCAGTCAACCCTTGGCACCACCTGGGAGCCTGCAGACCTTCCATCAGGAGCCCACAGTGGCAGAGGCGAGAACTGTCCCACTGAGACCACCGCAGTGTAGGGTCCCAAGGAGGGCCCTGGTGGCATCTAAAAGGATGGGGTGCTGTGGGCCCCGGGACATGGCCATCGGCAGGGAACAGCACGGCCTGTCCACCTACTCTGCATCACCCCAGTTTCCTCGGCACAAGCTGGGGGGCTTCCAGCTCAGGGACACCTGCCCTTCTCCTGACAATCCCCAGTCACTCTGGGCAATCTGAGACACAAAAGCCCAAAGCACCAGAAATTCCTAGGAAGGGCTTTTCCCCACAGGTGTCAGAGTGGCGGGATGAAAAGAAACTGATGTAAAAGGAAACTGAGTATCAGCCACTTTCCATCAGAGGGACCCATCATGAAGGGCACTGGGGGAGTCCCTCAGGCTGCCGACGGAACAAGTGTAACCCATAAATGGCCCCGAGGACATACCTGCGGGAGCAGCCCACAGCTGGCAAGCCTCCTGCTCCCTGGTTTTTCCCATTGCCTCTCTTCAAGGGGGAGGACCAAACCAGCATTTGTCATCATCCCTGGGTCTGAATGGGAAGTCACTTCTGAGGTTATGAAATGTCATCTGTTGCCCGCTCCTCCTTTTACTCCCAGACTGTAGGTTCCTTTGGGACATAGACAGACAGGAACCCCCAGTTGGCACAGAGAAGTTACTCGTGTGACAAGTGTGACTGTAACAATGACAGACCCTTCTTTTCAAGGTTAAGGCTGTGTGTCGTGAGGTCTCTGTTCAAATAGGGGTCCCCAGTCGGGGGGGGATCAGGTCTCAGGACTTGGGTGCTCACACGCCCCTCCCCTCCACCTCCTCCCTCCCTGACACAGGTGCTCATATTACAGCTGAAGGCACATTGCGGTTCACCTGCGTCCTATTGAGAACGTTCTGGATGTCCTGCGTATCCCTGAGCTCCTCCTCTCCCAGATTGAAAACTGCCACCCTCAGCCCTCAGGGGAGGGACCCCTCCACACTCTGCAAAAAGAAAGGGAACCACTGCCCACAGAGTCTTGCTGGTTTGGCAAACACCACGCCTGGAGGAACGCCACTCTACGCTCCTCCTTGCAGGGTCCAGACACCGTGCATGGCTGAGGGACCTCCATTTCCATCCTGGCCGTGGCCCTCATCAAGCCTTCTTGCGGCCCAGGGCCAGACACATTTCCCTGTGCACTCCCTCTCTCCCAGACTCGCACGTGCCCCTCGCTCTCCTCGGGCCTCAGAACCCCTCAATCTTGCAGCTGTTTCACCAAGAAAACAAAAGAACTGGAAGAGAAGGTGTTCAGCCCCCAAAAGGGGTGAGGAGGAAGGCTAGGCCAAGGGCTGGCAGTTCCCCGAGAGATGTGCTTCCCAGCCCTCTCTCCACCAGCTCGCCAGGCCTGGCACTGCCCACAGCACGATGTCACGTAAAGAGACCACGGAACTCACTAAGTGTATTAACCCAAGAAGGGCTGGAAAGCCCCTGGGGTCAGAGAGTGACATCTTCCTTCCTCTCTTATTGGATAAATGTGTGCCCAGCAAGTAGGATCAATGGATAAAAGGAGAGAAATGAGCAAGGAGAGAAAAAATTCAACCAACACTCCTTCCTAGATTCCAGGAATATAGCAGTGAACAAAACAAAACGGTACCCTCCAGGGACCAGGAGGTTGTTCTAAAACAACAGGGGTGCTGGATGTCAAACACCTGGATGCAGGATGAAGAAAAGAGATGAGGAGGGGGCACAGTGGTGTGAGAGGAAGATGGGGAGAGCAGAGCAGTAGAGACAGAGGAGCAGAGACAAAGGGCCTGGAGATGGGGACAGTGTCCTGGGACACCAGGGGGGTCCAGTGTGATCACAGGGCCCCTATGAGGGAGGGAAGGAAGAGTGGACTCAGAGAGAGAGGTGAAGCTGTTACCAGCTGGCTTTGGAGATGGCGGGAGGGGCCACAGGCCAAGGGATGCCGGCAGCCTCTAGGATCTGGAAAGGGCAGGGAATGGGTTCTCTCCTGGAGCTGCCAGAAGGAACCAGCAGCTTGGTTTTATAGCTGAGTGAGACCCATGTTTGACTCTTGCCTCCAGTCCCGTAAGAGAACAAACATGTGTTGTTTTTTCACACCTTTAAGTTTGCGGCCATCTGTAAGAGCACCCACCAAAAACTTATGCAGGCCCTTAAATGTCTTCTGCTCAAGTCCATTCCTTGAATGACAAAATAGTTAAAATAAAAAACTGAGAAAGGAAATTACAAGGCAGCACGTACTGACGAGGTCTCCAAACGGAACGTGGGGGCCATGAGCACAGTGACAGCCAGAGCCTTCTCATTCCGAGCAGGTGTCAGCAGGAAACTTCCCAGGCTGCTGAGAAAGAAAAATGCTTCCCAGCCCTCTCTCCACCAGCTCGCCAGGCCTGGCACTGCCCACAGTGCCAAACCAAAAGAAGCTCCAAAAGATCTTCTGGCCCTTGAAACGAGAGCGGTTTGTTGAACACATCACCCCTGTGTTGATTATGACAGGCAGACCACAAGAAAAGGCCAAGTCAGGGACAGTGCCCAAGTGTGGGTGTCCTGGGCAGCATAAGAGCACTTCATATCTCTCTGAGTCTATCATAACAGAGTCCATGCCATGAGGAGCGCTGCACTCAGCAAACAATTGGGAAACACCTCGTTTTAGCCACAGAAGATTTTGCATCCCTGTGACCTAGGATCCAGGTGTTGGGCAGGGCCTAAGCCGAGGAGGGCCCAGCAGGTGCCCTCAGGTCGCTCACTGTCCAGATTAGACAGCACAGCACTGCAGTGCAGCCGTCAGCAGCACGTGCTCATGCTCAGGTGACAGAGGACAAATTGGAAGTGAGCTTCGAAGGTTGCACATAACTCAGACAGGCAGAAAGGTGGGGCAGATGTCTTGTAATACTTGAAGCCCCTTGCATGCGTTGAAAGCCTGTCAGCTCACTCCGCTTGGGGTGTGAGTGACGGGACCTTCAAGAGAAAGGCGACAGTGGGCTGAGACCTGGGCTGACGGGCAGGGCTCACACATGCTGCCACTCAGGCAAGTAAGGCTTTGCTCTCCTAAAGCTCCATTCCTATGAAAGTCACCACGGGGAACGAATATTTGTCGAGAGACTTTCCTTTATGGAAGACAGAAACAGACGGCACACAAACCAGCCTGACAGATAAAGAGAATTTGTGGACTTGTGTGACTGGACACTCAGGAGTTGGGGAGGTTTCAGGCATGGCTGGACCCAGGACCTCAAGAGATGTCAGGACCCAATGTCTCTCTCTGCCTCTTAGACAAGTGGTTTCTGCCTTCAGGAAAACTGGCTTTCTGCAGCCCTGGGCAGGCCAAGCCCCCACCTGTTGAACACCCTCAACAGGTAGAGAGAGGACACCTGTCCCAAGGGCTCTGGCAGAAAAGCTGGCAGAAAAAGCTAGGTCCCTGTCTGGGAGCTCTCCCTGACTCGTGGACTCCCAAGGGAAGAGGAGTCTTTTTAAATAATAATAATCGATTGAGGTGAACTTGACATATGGTAAAAATATTCATTTTAAAGTGAACAATTCAGCAGCATTTGATACGTTCACATACTCCACCTCCATCGAGTTCCAGAACATTCTCTGGCCCCAAGTGAAACTCCATACCCGTCACTGCCCTCCCTCCCTCCCAAGCCCCTGACAACCACTAACTACTTTCTGCTTCCATGGATTTGCCTGTCCTGGACATTTTATACAAATTGAATCACACACCACGTGGTCTTTTGTGACTAACTTATTTCATGCAGCAGCTGAGCTTCCCGGCTTCATCCAGGAGGAACAGGTGTGAGGCTTCCTTCCTGCTTGTCGCTGAGTAACGGTCCCTTGTATGGACACACTAGGTTTATCACTCATCCGTCAGGGGGAGGAAGGCGTGTCCAGGTCAGAGAAGGCCTAGAGAGTGGCGGCCGAGCAAAGGGCGCACATCCTCCTGCCCAGAGGACATGCTGGCATCCGGGTGGTGGCACACCCAATGGTCCTAGTGTGTCTCAGCTTCTCCCAGGGAGAGGCTAGACGATGATTCTTGAAAGCCTGAACCCCTCCAAGATGGGGATAAGGACACGGACTTGATGGTCCCTGGACATTGTCAGGGACCAGCCCCATTCCCCACTGAGAAACAATCAAGTTTCCAGAAAAGGCACCAAAGTAAGACCCTGTGCCCAGCACCACAGACCCTGAGATAAAAACCTCCAACCTTGGCTCAGTGCCTGTAATACAGTGGTTACAGTGCCAGCCACATGCACCAAGGCTGGAGAGTTCGAACCTGGCCCAGGCCCGCTAAACAACAATGACAAGGGCAGCAAAAAATAGCTGGGCGTTGTGGCAGGCACCTGTAGTCCCAGCTACTTGGGAGGCTGAGGCAAGAGGATCGCTTAAGTGCAAGAGTCTGAGGTTGCTGTGAGCTGTAACGCTACAGCATTCTATCAAGGGTGACATAGTGAGACTGTCTCAAAAAAAACAAAAAACAAAAAAAAAAAACCTCTGACCTTCCCTGCCGTAGCACTGACACACATGGGGCTGGACTCCCTGAGGCTGCGGGAGACCCTGGCTCTTTCCCTCCTCACTGTGGAGATGACACTCCCATCACACAAAAACGTCTGTGAGCACAGAAGCCAAGCGATGTGTAATATTCCAAATTTCTGTAGAACCCTGGTCCTGGGACTGCTGTAGCGATTGGTGAACCAAGGCAGAAAATGACCCTCTCCCAGGTCTGGAGACCAAAAGTCCAAAGTCAGGAGGTGGACAGGGCTGTGCCACCCCTGGAACTTGTGCCTTGAGGAAAAAGAACATCCCTCATCCCTAAATTGGGCAACTCTTTAAGGAAGGCCTCTGAGGATGGTTTGCACCATACAAAGTATTTCCATGGTCACCCACTATTTCCCTACAAGTTACTGTAAAGTACCATGTTGCCATAGCACAATCCTCAGTCCAGTTAATCAGACCCACAAACTAAACGTGTTTCAATGTGCCACCAATGTTTGGGCTGCGGGGTTTCCCCTGCTTCTCTGTCCCGCATATGACACTTGACATCTGACATGTGGACCAAGCAAGAGTTCTGCTGTTTCTCCCCTTCTAAACATTGGCAAACTTAATTTCCATTTTAGGCAAATGGAAGTATAAATGGAACTTCCAATATTTTCTGCCCTGACCCTAGTGGATCATCTTGTGTCCCCACCAAGGTGAGATAACTTAGAATCCTGGAAAATTTCAGAGAAAGAGGACAGCTGGAGGGGTGACAATGTGGTGGCTGCACCATGGGGTCATCCGAAACACAGAATCCGGAAGGAACAGTCATTGGCATAGTCATGGGTGCAGGGAGGGTGACACCTGTGTTCTCTCCTGGAACACAGAATGCTGGGAAGGGACACTCATTGGCACGGTCATGGGTGCAGGGAGGGGAACATGTGTGTTCTCTCCTGGATGCCCTTCACATCTGGAAGCCTGCCAGTGAGTGAGGAAGACTCCTGGAAAACCCCTGGGACTTTAGAAAGTCCCATGGGATGTTAGAGCAGAATGTTGTCATAAAAAAGAACAAAATCAGGTGTCCTAGGTTCAAGCTCTGACTCTGCTAGGAACTGGTCATGTCACCAGCTATAACAATGACCCCACCCATCTCATCAAGAAATGGAGTCCATTTCCCCATTCCTTGCCTCTGGGGTGGCCAGTGACATGCTTTGACCAGCAGAATGGAGTGGAAATGACTCATCACTTCCAAGGCTAGGCAGCTCCTAGCTTTGTCCTCTGGGAATATTCTCACCATCCTTTGAAGTGTCTAGGGTGAAAGGTTTCCCCGGCTGGCCACCACCACACATGTGAGCCCAGGTGAGACCAGCTGAAGATTCACCCAGTCAGAAAACGGAATTGTGAAGAATAATACCTCACTGCTATTGTAAGCTGTGAAATTTGGGGTCATTTGTTACGTACCAGCGTTGGCTGATACATCTTCCCAGCCCACGTGTTCCTCTTCTGTGCATCTACTAACATTTCATCTACTAACATTTGAGTTTGAATTAGATGATCTCTAGGTTCCTAACACCCTGAAGCTCAGCCACATGGGAAAGAGACAATTTGCTGAATTAATAAATAAAAAGATGGTAAAGCTGCCAAGTCACAGAGAGCAGTGCCTGGGCACGAGCATTGCCTCCTCTTGGCTGGATTTGGTCCCAATCGAACTCAGCCATTGACCACATGGTTTTCAGAACCCCACACTCCTCGTAGCCCCACAGCCCTGCTTTCACCATATGCCTTAACTCAAAAGTCCCTTTCATCTCCTGAGCCTGCAGCCTCCTTTGCAAACTGAAAATAGAAATATCCACCTCAAAGAGCAGTCTTAAAGGTTAAAGGGCATGTGTTAAGCAGCTGGTGCCAGGCAGGTTTGGAAAGGGGTGCTTGCAAGGTGCACCCTTCAACCCAGAGGAGCTCAGGGACACCACCTGCAGCAGGCGGGAGGGAGGATGAAGTCGGGGCACAGCAGGCAAGAACTCAGGTGGCATCCTTCATGCCTACAACTTACATGACTAGTCCTATCAAGCACAGAGTGTCCCTCTGCAAACTCCATGCACACTTGCAGAAAATCCATGGGTGTATCAAAGGATTGTTCCACCCCTGCCGGCACCCTTGTGGACTGGTGCAAACATCACAGCAAGTCACACTGCTAGACTCCACTGTCAGCTGGACACTTCTCATAAACCTGTGACCCTGGGCTCCCCATCTTAAGTGAAAGCTCACTTTTCAAAGCAGCAGTCCTGGGTCACTGATACCTCCCAGTGGCTGGGTCATTCTATTTTTTTCTCGCCTGTCTCTAAATTCTTAACTTCCTCATTGGAGAATCTCACTGAGTTGACCTCTCACTTCAGGCTCATGTACAGAGAAGGTTTAGAATCCCAGTTCAGAAATTCTTTCTCTAAAGTAAACAACACTGAATGACCTCTGTGACTCTTGCCTGTGCCGTCTGGGTGAGGAGACCAAGCCCTGGCCACAGACGCTTCCCCAGAGCACTTGACTTTCAGATTACAGCTGCCATTAGAGCATCAGTCCCAGCCGCTCCATCTCAGTGTCTGCGTGTTGTGAAATCTAGAGTTTAAAGGGATGTTCGGAAAATAGCCTCTCCAACAGGGTTTCCTTCCTGTGGCCAATTTCATGTAGACATGTCACAATTGCAGGGGAGGAGGGGAATGAGAGGTTAAAAAAATGCACTGGATTTGCTGAAAAAGTTATTTCTTGTAAAAGCTTCTCCCTTCAACTTAGAGAGAAAACAAATAAGCAGATTCCCCCTTCCACCACCACACTTTCCTAAATTTGTGAAAGTTAAGAAAAACTTCACTTCAGCAAGAGTTCTGTGCCCTGGCCGGCAGCCACCTGCACAGCCCAGGGCCCGTCAGACCAAACCCAGGGACCTGTCACTCACTACAGTGCCCACCTAGTCCTGTTTAAATGATTCTCATGATCCTCTGAAAAAAAATGGAACGAAATGGAATGGGGTCCCCACTGGGCCAGGCTGAGACTTGGGAGAGGTCGTAGAAGGCAGGCTATAAAGCCTTCCAGTGCAGTCACTAGTGAGAAATGCCTCTTAGCGGTGGTCTCGGATGCCTTTGTCCCACAGCTCCCTGAGTGGTGGGTTGAGAGGCCAGCTGTGCCGTTCTTTTTGCCCATGCCTTTAGAGATGCTCTCCGATCACCATCTGCTTCCGGTGGTGCTGGGGACAGCCCTTCGGGACACTGGCTCACGTTTCTCTGGGGAAAGCCTCTCCTACTGCTTTGTCTCTGATGTTCTGCATTTTTACTACAATGCATTTAACTGTGACTTTCTTCTTATTTGTCCTGCTCCACACCTCCTAGGTGGAAAAGTCCTGTCTTCCATCAATTCTGGCCTGCATTCTTCCTTTCTCTTCTCTCCCTGAACCTACCAATGAGATGCGTAATGGACTCCATGACTCTTCAAACTCTTTTTTAATATGAATAATGCCATGCATTTCCCACCAAGTTTTCCATTCGTTTACCAAATGTCTTATTTCTAGAATTGCATTTGTCTATTTTCTTCTATTTTTAGTTTCTTTTGAACACTCCAGCATACTTACCGTCTATCAGACTACACAGGGGTGCAGCAATCTTGGGGACCTGATCCTGAAGTTGGACGTGGCTTCCATGGATCAGTTTACTATTACTGGGAACAGCTTCCTCATTAGCGTCTATGGACAGAATGAGCGAAGTCGTTGCTTTATCTGGATTCTTTCCTCCATTCTCGTGTTGCAAATACAACAATGTACTAATGGTAGCTAACACGGGTAGAAGCCAAGCTCAAGGGGAAAATGATGTACTTCAATCTAGTCTAAGATAATCATGTCACAGATAAAGAAAGCAAAGGAAAATTATTAAATAACCAACACTGCAGATCCCAAATTCAAGAGATGGAATACATTTGAACAATCATCACATCCTTTAATTCTATAAGGATCGAAGAGTAGATGTTTGAGGTTTTGTAGGCCATACAGCCTCTGTCATAACTACTTCAGTCTGTGCAGCCACACAGAACATGTTAGTGTCTGAGTGTGGCTCAAGGCTCCCCTCCCAAACACAGGCCATGGTTGGACTTAGCCCATAGGCCATGGTTTGCCAAACCCTGATCCAGTCTTGTGCCTTATTCAAAGCAGGAATACTTTTCAAAGGATTCCTGGGGGCCTACTTGAATACTTTTAGTGATGCAGAGCTCATCCCTTTATAAAGGACGTAGGTAAACAAGAAATGTTAGTAATCACAGAAACCAATATCCACATCCCTAAAATGATCCTTTTTCAAACTTCAGTAACTATTCAAGAGCACCCATAATTTCACTCTGAAGGAAGAGGATGGGAATCTGGGGAAATTTCTGTGACAGAATGAGACTCATCCCTTATATTATAATATATACAAGTGCTCTAGAAGACCATCTGGTCCCTCTGTAGTTTACAGATGGAAAAGCAGAGGTTTCGAGAGTTTAACCAACTCGCCCACAGTTGCACAGCTGGCTTTCTGCCTCCCAAGTCCATGTTTATTCCACCACTCCAAGTTCACGGGATTTCTGGGCCCAAGAGCAGTGACGGAGGCAATGACAGTAATGAGGGGACACGTCTGGGGCGTGGGTGAGGGTGAGAGTGGAGACCCAGAAAAGGCAGGGAAGTGGCACAGCTCCCAGCTTCCTCAGCTGTAGACAGATTTGTGAAGCATCACCTGACCCATCAGTCAATCCTCAGCTAACCTGCCAGGGTTGGGAAAACATTACTTTCAACTTCAATCCCCCAAGCTTCACCTCTCAGCGAGTACACATGAGGCTATATCAACATCCACAACAAAAAGTTTCCAGGCCAAAGCCCTCTCTCCTTCCCTTTGGGGGTCTCTTCTGATACCGTTGGAAGCCGCAGCAGGCCTCACTGAGCAGCCGGAGCTGCCGACCTGCTGGGAGCAAAATGGTGTCCTGCCGCGGTTTGGATCAGCACACCCAGTCAGCTTCCCACATATTCATCTTCCAGGAGACAGGTATGCCTGACTTTTGACACACACACCCCTTTTTTTTTTGAGACAGAGTCTCACTTTGTCACCCTCAGTAGAGTGCCATGGCCTCATAGCTTACAGCAGCCTCAAACTCTTGGGCTCAAGTGATCCTCTTGCCTCAGCCTCCCGAGTAGCTGGGACTACAAGGCGCCCACCACAATACCCGGCTATTTTTAGAGGCGAGATCTCACTCTTGCTCAGGCTGGTCTCAAACTCCTGAGCTCAAGAGATCCGCCTGTCTCAGGCTCCCAGAGTGCTGGGATTACAGGCGTGAGCTACAGCACCCAGCCCTGACTCTTTTTTAGTTGAGCTGCTTGTATCTTCTGCCCACTTTGCAGGAATTCTTTAAGTGGTTGACGCTAAACTTTTGCATATACCAAGGATATCTTCTCCCAGTGGGCAATTTGCCTTTAAGGTCCTTTTGAGGGGCAAAAGTTCTTCACTCTAATATAGTCAAATGGATCTACCTTTCCTGGCAGGATATATTCCATTAGGAACTCCTCCCCTCTTCAGGTTTTCCTGCAGTCAGGCCACGTATCAAAGAGATGGCTTACAATCACAGGAGCCACAGATGCTTGCTGTCCTGTGGGTGGCCAAGGGCATCCTGTAGGAGGCTGTGAATTGGCTCCAGGTCTGGTCCTCAGGCTTTCACTGGGGCTGGCATCTCCCTGAAGTGTGGTGTTCTCGGGACAGGTCACAAAGGCTCCAGAGACCAAGGCAGAGGGTGCAAGTCCTCTGACAGTCTTGCTCCTGTCCCCTCCACCAGACATCCACTGGCCAAGCCTTTCCCAAAGACAGATCTGGCCTCTGCCCTCAATTTCTGGAGGATGACCTCTAAGCCCTTGGAATGTCATGCCTGATAAAAGTGTCTTTGTTTGCATGAGGATCATAGAACAGCTGGATACTAACAATGTGGCTTGGGCTTGGGGCTCAGTCCTGTGGTAGCAACTGGCCTCCAGAGGGGTGAAGGCTGCAGTCAGCGTGGGGGCTCTCATCCAGGTTCACACGATTGACTCTGGACTTGAAGCCTGAGGGAGCTCCCCTGGGTGGCCACCCTCTGTCTATTTGGTTACATGTCAGAGCTAGAGAAAACAGAGCTATGCTGACTCCATGTTGAGTACTTCCCTGGCCCCCAGCCCATGCATCTCTTTCTCTGCTGGTTTAATCTGGAACCTCTCTCTGTAATAAACCATAACCCTGCATGTCAAAGCATTTGGTGAGTTCTTACAGAACTAGTGATTCTCAAGCCTGAGGGTGGTCCTGGGGACTCCCGCACCTGCAGTTAGTGCTGGACAGATCTGTGGACTGTTTCTGCCAAACTCATGTTCATGGTCAAGCTCAGAGTTGGCAGGGCGGGCACTCTGCCTGCTCTGCGGGGGATGCTGCAAAGGCGCAGTGCAGACACGTAGAATCGTAACTCTTTGCCAGGAGGGACATAAGAATCAGAACTGTAACCCACCTCAAGCTCTGCTACTGAAAATCACAGCTCACTTTTTACATGGTATGAGGCAAGGATGCAATTTCACCTTTTTCCATGTGGCTGAGAATGTACCCATTTCCATCTGTGTAATGATCCCTCTCTCCCCACTGAGCCATCCTGCTGCCTCTGCCTGGTGACCAAGCCTGGTCATGCAAGATCTGTTTCTGGTCTCTCTATTTCTTTTTGCTTGTTTGTTTTGTATTTTTGAGATAGAATCTCACTCTGTATTCGGAGTAGAGTGCCATGACATCATCATAGCTCACACCAAGCTCAAACTATTGGACTCACGCAATCCTCTTGCCTCAGCCTCCTGACCAGCTGAGACTACAGGTGCCTGCCACAATACCCAGCTAGCTTTTTAGTAGAGGTGGGGTCTTGCTCTTGCTCAAGCTTGTCTTGAACTACTGAGCTCAGGCAATCCACTCATCTTGGCCTCCCAGAGTGCTGGGATCACAAGTGTAAGCCACTGTGCCCAGCCTCTCTACTCTATTCTGTTCATCAATTTCTATCCCTGTAAAATAATTAGTATAATTTTGAAATAAGTGATACATGAAACAACACATTTCCCTCTCTGCTTTATGTCTTCAGACATGTCCTAGACAGGCTCGGGTCCTGCTGAAGAAGGGGAAATCACACCCTCCCCAATTTAGGCTGAGACCCTGAAGGACTGAATCCTAACAGTAGAGCAAAGCAGCCTTCGTCCATAAGACATAAGCTATTCCTCTCAAGAAGAAGGAAAGAAACATACAATTTTTGCCAGCTACATAGCTGCAGTATCTATAGCAATGTGACATTGTTGTCAAAAGTAAAAAGTTACCTAGGGCACAGACTACAGAGCCCAGATTCATGCATGAGGGTAAACTTGATTTATGACAAAGATTGCATAGCACAGAGTGGGGAAAGGGTTATCTTTTCAATAACTATGCAAGAAGAATTGGGGGTCCACATAGAGAAAAAGCAATTGGACCCCTACCTCACACCATACACAAAAGTCAATTCTATGTTAATTATAGAGGTAGGTGGAAAGACTATAAGTCTTTAGAATTAATGTAGGAATCTCTATTTCTAAAAACTTGAGGTAGGGAAATTTTCTTTTTTTTCTTTTTTTTTTGTAGAGACAGAGTCTTGCTGTACTGCCCTCGAGTAGAGTGCCATGATGTCACACAGCTCACAGCAACCTCTAACTCTTGGGCTTACATGATTCTCTTGCCTCAGCCTCCTGAGCAGCTGGGACTACAGGAGGCCGCCACAACACCCGGCTATTTTGTTGTTGCAGTTTGGCCGGGGCTGGGTTTGAACCTGCCACCCTTGGCATATGGGGCCGGCACCCTACTCACTGAGCCACAGGCTCCACCTGGGAAATATTCTTTAAGATAAAAATTTTCTTTAAGACAAAATTTCTTCTTGACCATAAAGGGAAAGATAGATAAATTCAACTCTACTAAAATTTGAAACTCATATTTATTAAAAGATGCCATTAAAAAGATGATGAGGCAATCCACAGAGTGAGAGATGTTTTATATACATAACAAACAACTGGTCCTTATCCATGATATATTAATATAAATATCTCCTAGAAATCAAAAAGAAAATGACAGACAACATAGCTGAGAAATGGACAAAAAACTTGAACATGCTTTTCACAAGAAATCCAGAAGGCCAAGAAACATGGAAAAAACATGCTGACCTCATTAATAATCAGAGAAACACACATTAAAACCTCAGTGAGGCTCAGCGCCTGTAGCTCGGTGGTTACGGCACCAGCCATGTACACCAAGGGTGGCAGATTCCAACCCGGCCTGGGCTGCTAAACAACAATGACAACTGCAAACAAAAAATATCCAAGCGCTGTGGTGGATGCCTGTAGTCCCAGCTGCTTGGGAGGCTAAGGCAAGAGAATCACTTAAGCCCAAGAGTTTGAGGTTGCTGTGAGCTGTGATGCCACGGCACTCTACCAAGGGTGGCATAGTAAAATAAATAAATAAGTAATAAAACCTCAGTGAGCTCTGCTGTCAGCACTGCAGTGGGACACGTCTTCCAGCCTGGGTCTGGGATATTCTCTCCCGTAAGCCCTCCTCCGAGGCTGGGCTGAGACCCAGTGCCAAGTGGCTATGCGTCCCCAAGCCTCCCCACGGGATTTACATCCTCATTTACCCCACCACCAGCTGCTCAGCCACTGACATCGTTCCTGAGGTCCAGGTTTCTGACAACACAGTGCTGTGTGCAGTGGCTTCACACCTCTCCTTCTGCAGAGCGGAGGCTCTGTGCTCCTTTGTGACCCACTGTTGTGTATTCAGGTTTTGCTCAGCTCACTGGAAAGACATGACAAGGTTCAAAACTAGAATCAACAAGATTGCAATGACAAAACTAGACTGTCCCACAGTGCAGCAGGTCTCCGGAAGTCACAAAACAACGCAGAGGGCTCACGTTTCCCCCTGGTTCACCCACACAGCTTCTTGGTGGACGTGCCTGATTCTGAGACTGTTGTCCCTTGTGTAATCGTGACACAAAGTCCACACATCTGGCAGGGGTTGCTGTAATACCACTATGTGTCCTCCAGTGTGGCACCAGTGACGGGCTTCAAGACACACCTCTGAAACTTCCCTAAGGAGCCTCTTGATTGTGACTTTCCCAGGGCAAGGAGTCAGTTCCCAGCACACATGTGCACGCCCACCGCATAGAGAAGGCCAGGGACTTGGACAGGGACATCGAGGGCAGCGGAACAGGACCCGGCCTGCACTAGCTCGCCAGAGCCCATCCTGCATGTTTCAGGTCAATTCCTTATACACGATGCCACAGTGGTAGCATGAGATCAGCCATGTGGGAGTTTTTACACCATGTAACAGGCAAAGACTTGGCAATCGGGGCTTTCCCCAGGGGAGCCGGTTGGTAAGTTTGCCAGCACACCACCACTGGCCAGGGAGGAGCTGGATTCGTTGAGCTCCAAGAACCTTCTGGCTTCTGAACCAACATTCCTTGTCGCACTGCAAATGGGGGCTCAGATCTTCTGGCTTTCCTAGAGAGCTGCCCCGCCTCTTCTCCAGGCTGCGTCCCCCCCACCCAGCACAGGGACCGAGGCTGCCTTGTGTCTGCGCAAGGCTGGTTGACAGGCCACAGACACAGAGCCCTCACCTCCCTCTCAGAACTAAGCAGGACTCAGCCTGCCCAGCACTTTCCTGGCTGAGTATTCATCTGGAAGATGACACCCCACATCTTCCAGAAAGTTTGGAAAGAGACCTGCAAGGAGTTTCCACATCCAGAATCTTGACCCTCATCCTGGCACCCCAACACGCAGTGCCTGCCACTGTGGGGAAAGATCCAGAACCTGGAACCTGGGTGGTTGGGGGCCGGGTTGCCTTCTCCAGGTAGCATTTGGTCCCTTGCCCCACTGATCCTGCTCCAGGATCTGCCAGTCCCAACGATGCAAACCCCAACTTGTTAGAATGGGGTGCCCATGGACACTGAAAATTCTGCGTGTCACACACAAGAATGCACCTATCAGCGTCACCTGCAGGGCCAAACCAGCAACAGGCAGTTCCTCGGGGGACATTAGGTGCTGCACAAGGAAGGGCCCCCCACCCCAGCCTCCATCCTGTGACGGACATGCCTTCACAGCCAGTGGGCCTGGAACACTGACACAGGGCCAACACCTGCTGCTCAGGGGCTGCCTGGACATTGTCAGTGGCCTCTGGGACTCTCTTCCACAGGTATCATCTACAACCAGCCCATCCCTCCCTCACTGTGGAACTCAAACCTAACTCTGACACTCGGCCCAACATTGTCTCCATTTCCCAGCAAAGCCGACATGCAGGAGAACAAGGGAGTGTCACATCCACCGTCCCACCACCTGCTCCACAGGAAACACATCAGCCGCCAACTCAGAGGCAGAGGTGAAAGGGGCTGGTTGGGCCTCCACTGGGGGTGTGTGAGTCTGATTTTGAGAGAATTATGTCAGGAAAGATGGCCGCTTCTCAAGAGCCTGTAGGTTACACAGCCAGTGTCCCAGATCTTGAGGGGTTCACTAAACCTCAGCACCAGAATCTCACATGATTCAAAGAGGAGCAAAGGGCCAGTGTAAAGGCTCCTACCTGTGATCCCAGCACTCTGGGAGGCCCGGGCAGGAGGTCCCTTGAGTTCAGGAGTTCAAGACCAGCCTGAGCAAGAGTGAGACCCCATCTCTACTAAAAATAGAACTAGCCAGGCTTTGTGATGGGCACCTATAGTCCCAGCTACTCAGCTACTCAGGAGGCTAAGTCAGAAGGATCACTTGAGCCCTAGAGTTTGAGGTTGCTGTGAGCTAGGCTAATGCCACAGCAGTCTACCCAGGGCAACAGAGTGAGACTCTGTCTCCAAAAAAAAAAAAAGAGGAGCAAAGAACAGGATTTTACATCATCTCAAAGTATCCCCCAAACACTTAGGAAACGTAACAGGGAGGTGACTGTGCAATGGAGAAACCCAGCAGACCCCATCTCCACTGAGCAAGCAGTCAAGGCTAACACCACCAGGCTGGACAAACCCCCATCACTTCCAGGCAACCTCGCCTCTGGGATCTTCCAGCCAAAGAGCATGACTCGGATCCCCACGTGAGGCTGCATCAGACAGATGCACGCTGAGGGCATTTGACAGAATGAATGGTCTGTGAGGTCCAAACACATCAGGGCAGCGAACGCAGAGAAAAGACAGGAGGGCCCCTCCAGACTGCAGGTAGCAACGGGCAAGACCAGAGGGCCCCTCCAGACTGCAGGTAGCAACGGGCAGACCAGAGGGCCCCTCCAGACTGCAGGTAACAACGGGCAGACCAGAGGGCCCCTCCAGACTGCAGGTAACAACGGGCAAGACCAGAGGGCCCCTCCAGACTGCAGTTAGCAATGGGTAGACCCCGGCTGGGCCTCCCTGGACAGGCACGTCGGGCCAGCTACCCCCATCTGCTGGACTCCTGATGGCAGGGAAGGGCACGCGGGAGTTCCCTGAAATACTCTTCCAACATTTCTCTGAGTTTGAAATGGTTCCAAAATCACAGTAACAATAAATGTCAGGAGTGAAAAACAAAAACAGGCATAATAAAAAGCAATTGGGCAGACTCAAGCGACCCCTGAGAGGACCCTCTGGAGAGTCCTCCCCCAAAGCTGACCCTGACTCGGACCGAGCGCCCCATTGCACAAGAGATGCCCTCTGGACGGTGCCCAGTTTCCTCAACAAACAAACAGTTAGAAGAAAAATTAAAGAAACAAAAGAGATTGAAGAGATAAATCAACCTTATTTGGACCCAATTCAAGTAAACCAACTTCAGGGAAACTTTTGTGAAAAAATCACAGAAATCTGAACATTGCCTAGATCGTAGATGCTATAAAGAAATTCCCATTAAATTGTCTACATAAATAAAGAGATTGCTGGCTTGGCGCCTGTGGCTCAAGCAGCTAAGGCGCCAGCCACATACACCTGAGCTGGCGGGTTCAAATCCAGCCTGGGCCTGCCAAACAACAATGACAGCTGCAACCAAAAAGTAGCCAGGCGTTGTGGCAGGCACCTGTAGTCCCAGCTCCTTGGGAGGCAGAGGCAGGACAATCACTTGAGCCCAGGAGTTGGAGGTTGCTGTGACCTGTGATGCCACGGCACTCTACCCTGGGTGACAGCTTGAGGCTCTGTCTCAAAAATAAATAAATAAATAAATAATAACAATATTGCTGTGAAGCTTTTTGGGTTTTATTTTATTTTTTAGAGACATAGTTTCACTCTGTCATTCAGGCTGAAGTCCAGTAGCCCAATCATAGCTCACTGTAGCCTCAAACTCCTGGCCTCTGGCAATCCTCCTGCCTTGGCCTCCCAAGTAACTGGGACTACAGGTGTAAGCCACCACACCCAGCTAATTTTTTTATTATTAGTAGAGATGAGACCTGTGTTGCCCAGGCTGGTCTGGAACTTCTGGCTCAGGCCATCCCCCTACCTCGGCCTCCCAAGGTGCTGGGATTACAGGTGTCAGACACTGCCACCAACCATGAAATTGGTTTTTTGTAAGTCCTCATCTCTAAAAGTATTTGGACATACTCATGGATAAAAACAAGTTGACACCTGGAATTGTCTTAAAAACAAATAAATGTCCATCAACAGATGAACGGATAAACAAAATGAAATGTGTTCAGACCATGAAATATTATTCAGCCTTGAATAGGGAATTCTGGTGATGCTCTGAT
Source organism: Loris lydekkerianus (assembly GCA_963574355.1). Lineage (NCBI taxonomy): Eukaryota > Metazoa > Chordata > Mammalia > Primates > Lorisidae > Loris > Loris lydekkerianus. The sequence goes on from CAUYPK010170253.1 coordinate 21,237, forward strand.
GTGGGTAAACCTTGAAAACATTATCCTCAGTGAAACAACCAGACCAAAGGACAAATATTATGATTCCACCCATGGGAGATCCCTGGGGGTGTCAGATTCCTGAAGACAGGAATTAGAATGGCAGGTGCCAGGGGCTGGGGAGTTAGTGGCTGATGAGGAGACAGCTTCACTGGGAAGAGGAAAAGTTCTGGAGGTGGGTGGTGGTGACAGGCGCACAGTGTGACTATATTTAACACCACTGAACTGTGCGAGTAAAAATGGCTAAGATGCTAAGCTTTAGATTATGCGTATCTTACCACAATTTTCTTTTAATCCCAGGGTGGGTGACCATGTGCTGACAATTGCCACAGCTGGGCGATGGAACGTGGAGGGATCTTGAACCATCCACTGCTCTTTTGGGTATGTGTGAAATTTTTGCACAGTAAAGCACTTTCTTTAAAATTTATGAATAAGACAATAATGCAAACAGAGGGGCTGATGAGGGCGAATACGGAACGGCTGCAGCACAGAAGAATCTTGCAAGGTGATGCTGGCTGGAATCCCGCAATCCAATTATGTTTATACTAAGATTTCAATTATAAGCAAAGGCACACATTAGGGGGAAAAGTCTGGAAGAAAACATGCCAAAATTATAACATCTACCAGGTTGAGATGGTGAGATATTGGGTCCCTTTTTTCCTTTTTTTGAACTTTCCCTAATAGAGCTCCTTGTATAGTTTTTAGAAATAAATTACACACACCCTAAGGCAGTGACAGGAAAGGGGGTGTTAGGAAGCCGCTGTGGGGGGTGCCTGTGAGGGATTTGGCAGGGTCTCTCCAGAGAGCTCCTGGGAGAGCCGCTGGGATGGCCCCAAGCCCGGAGCCAGGGGGTCTGGCGCTCGGCCTCCCAGTCCAAAGTGACTTGGCACGGACGGCAACTGTGCAGAGCAGAAAGGTCAGTCCCCTGGGCCTGCTCCTCTGCTGCTCACAGACCCCACTGGGCCCAGCCCCACAGCCCCTGCCCAGTTGTCTCCCTCAACCTCAGGGGCTGCAGCAGGGGGCAGGAGCAGGCCCCCAGCTGCAGCCAAGGAGGTTACTTCCTGCAGGGCCTGGCCTCCCCGCCAGCCTGGGGCCTGCGGTTCCTGCCCAAATCTGGGCTCCCCGTTGCTCAATGTGCCTGCTCATCCTGTTCCCCTTTTCCCAGGCAGCCTCACCACAGGGAAGCTCGGCCCCTGCAGCCGGTGGCAGTTTCCTTGGCTCTGATTGCTCTTTCCTCCCTGGGTTGCCAAACAGCTCATGAGAAACCCCTTTCCTTTGTTTTTTTTATTTTGAGGAAGGAGCCTGGCCTGGTCTGTCTGTGCAGAGGCTGGGATGGTGCTAGGAACAAGCCCCCATGCACCCCAAGAATAGCCAGGGCCCCTCTCCTCCTCCGTGGCCCTGAGCCAGGTGCTGAGTGTGTCTGGAGGGTACACAGTGACAGTGATGTCTGTCACCCAATGCAGGGAGCACTCTCCCATCCCAGCCTCCCCCTAGAGCCCCCCCCCGAGCAGGTGCTGCTAGGATCCAGACTGTGCAGATGAGGACACTGCAGCAGGTGCAGGGGAACAACACAGCCATGGACCCAGGGCCAAGGAGGCCCCGCACGGTGCCAGGTGCCCAGGCTCCCCCATGGCCACGCCAAAAGGCGTCCTCTGGGAATTCACGCCTGAGCTCACCACTTTTGGAAGGAAATTTCAAGGGATGAAGAAAAACACTTACAGCAAAAGACACCTGCTTCAAGGAAGCTCTTCCAGGAGAAGAGGTCCTGGCACATGGTACTTCTCATACCAGCTGAGGGGTCCATGGCACTCTCTGTGTTATCTTTACACAATTCTATATGTCTTAAATGTTGTACAATAATTTCAAAGAAATAAAGCCACTGTGCAGTCCTCTTTCCTGGCAGTGAGAAAACGCCATGGGGAGGATTATTAGCCCAGAAACTAGTGGGCTCCGAGTGGGAGATACCCAGAAGGGCTATTTATCCCAAGGCACAATCCTAGGGTTCAAGTTCCCAGCAGACAACACCAGAACAAAATTCCCTCCCTTCCTGTTGCCCAGGAATCCTGGCTTTTATGAGGGTCACGCCTCCACCCCCAGCAAACAGGCCTGCCTGGGTCACACCTGACAGCCAGGCGGCCAACCCCCTGCCTTTTTCATGCAACAATCCTGGCTGAGGGGAACCTGCTATATTTTTCAAGACCAAGGAAGGAAAAATTCAGGCTGTTCAGACATCTGAGACAGACGCTGACTCTCCTGATCCTCAGACCTGCGAGGATCTTTATAACGTAAACATCTGAAAGATTTGTTCTCTGGAATTGGATGATAATACGTAATTCACTCACAATACAAACCCAACTTCCTGGCCCCTGGCTATATATTATTATTTCAACAAAATGAGAGTAGGGTTCTATGGCTGGTGACCAAAAGTCTGGCAGCCATGGAATTGTGTGGAGCGAGCTGCAGAGAGCTTGGATTTGGAAGATAACTCCTGGTCCCCAGGTGTCCTCATCCCCACACCTGTCCCCTGCTCCCTTTGGGGGGGGGGGGGGAGCTCGATCCCAAAGATGGCTTCAAGTTGAAAATGCTTTTCCTAGAGAGGGAACTGTGCCTTACATCTTACAGGTCAGCTCTCTGAGCCCAAGCTACCTGCTTGTGACTTGAGGGGAGGATCAGTGGGTAGAAGATCCCCCCGAGGTCCAAGGTGTGCAAATCATCGAAGTCAGGAGTCTTTGGTCACAAGTAACAGAAACCTACATAACAGGAAGTCCCAGAGTGGATCTAGTGGGAAGCAGGTCTAGAGATTAAATAAAGATGTTAGGGAATGTGCGTGTGTGTGCACAATGTTAGTATATGTGCATGAGTGTGCCTCACGTGTGTGTGTGTGTGCATGTATATGTGCCCTGTGTTTGTGTGCGTGTGTGTACGCGGCAGCATGCAGGAATGTTTTGTGTTTCTGATGTGCCTGCATGTGCTTGCTTGAAAAGATCCATTGTCATGAAAGCTATAACCCAGTTACAATCTAAGAACAGGGGGAAGGGGGAAAGGGGGGAGGAGGGGGGAGGGAGGGGGATTGGTGGGATTACACCTGCGGTGCATCTTACAACGGTATATGTGAAACTTAGTAAATGTGGAATGTAAATGTCTTAACACAATGACTGTGAAATTGCCAGGAAGGCTATGTTAACCAGTGTGATGAAAATGTGTCAAACGGTCTATGAAGCTAGTGTGTAATGCCCCATGATCATATCAATTTACACAGCTATGATTTAATTAAAAAATAATAATAATAAAAGAAAGAAAGAAAAAGATCCATTGGGCCTAGGAGCTTGAATTCTGGGTTCTAGCACATATTTCTGGGGAGATTATTAGTTTCTGTTGTATTCTCAAAAGGATAGTGACAAAAATTTAGAACCTATGTATTAAGTCAGGGCTCTTTCTGCTGTGAATGGCCAAAAAAAAAAAAAAATCCAGCTTAAATTGACTTGGGTGAAAAAGGGAAGAAAAGAGATTCATTGGTTCACATAAGCAAAAGGTCCAGGAGTATCCAAGCTCAGGTAAGGCTGGATCCAGGAGCTCCAACTGCCCCAAAGAGGCTGGGTCTCTCCATGTCTGGGCCCCATGTCCCTCTACTGTCTTTGTTACCAGGCAAGCTTCCTCCACTGAGGCCCCAGTTATCCAGACTCACAACCCCTGCAACTCCACACCGTCTCTGCCGCAAAAGTCCTAGAACCAAAGCGGTCACATGCCCACAGTGAACAACCCCTCTGTCAGAGGACTGGCACATACAGGTGGGCTCAAGTCGGGTCCTGCAACCAGCCCAGGCCCAGGCGATGGTGAGGCACCTGCACCTATCTGGCTGAGCATGGGAAGCATGACACCCTGCCGGAAATCCTAGTGACGCTACCAGGAAGGGGCAGTGAGGTGAGGCTGGACAATAAATATCCCCTATATTCTGGGAAAGGCAAACTCCTTAGACAAGTCAAGTGCAGGTACTCTGGTAGTCTGATGAAACCAGTCCTGGACCAGGCCCAGTCAGCCTGGGCCCTGCATGCAGGGGCAGGCTGAGGGAGGCAGCACCACCTGGTGGGGGTTAAATGGCACCCTAAAAAGTATGTTGGTGTCCTAATCTCATGAATGTGACCTTAGGAGCAAACAGGGCCTTTGCAGACGTAATCAAGTTCATGCTGCAGTGGGAGTGGGGTAGGCCCTACTCCAACAACAGCTGCTCTTAGGAGAAAAAGAAGGAGATGTGACAGACAGAAGGGAGACGGCTGCATCACAGCAGAGGTAGACACTGAGGTGATGCAGCCACAGTCAAGCACCACCAAGAGCCATCAGAAGCCACAGTAGGTGAGGAAGGTTCATCCCCTGGAGCCCACCGAAACCTTGACCTCAGACTTCTGGCTGCCAGAACTGCTGCGCTAAGCCCTCCGGTTTGGGGCAGTTTGTGAAGACAGTCCCAGAACACCCACACACACCGCAGCCCTGACAGTGGTTGCAACCAAGCAGTGCCTCCCAGACATCCCGACATAGGTGCAGGGTCCCCCCATATTGTCCCTCAAGCAGCCACAAAGTGCTGGCTCTTCCACACCCCTAGGATCCCCACCTGGGGCTTTCCAGAAAGACCACGAGGGGCTTTGAGGAAGTAGTGGCCCTCATGCCTGGGAAGGCCCTCTGGGCAGCTTGTGACTCTGCTTCCCAGGTGGCCCCAGTCTGAGGAGGCATCCTCCCCAAACTCCCCAGGAGGCTGCTGATCAAAAGGAAAGCCCCCTCCCCCTCCCCCCCAGCCCAGCACAGCCGCAGCATGTGTAGAACACCCCAGCAACACCAGGAGCCAACAGGACCGCCAGCCAGGAGTCCCCAGACACAGAGCCACTGCCAAAATCCCCTGCTGGTCACACTCTCTGACCACGTGTGGTCAATTCCAGTCAGCAATCTCTTGTTTCTGGACACTGACTTGTCTCAGTATCCAAATCACAGCCATTCCCAACCAAGCCAACCCCAAGGGCACATGCCCTCGGAGTTCAAGTCATATCTGAGGTCTGAGCTATTAACCAAGCTACATGGTTCAAGGTTGAACACCCAAGTTCTGAATGTGGACAGGCCAGGGTTTGAGTCTTGACTCTACTACATACTTGGCACAGCTTTGGGAAGTTATTCAATCTCTCTAGGTCACCGTCTGGAACAGAAAACCAAACTTCCTATCTTCTGGTCCTGTAGTAAGGAATAAGTGAGATGGTATACGACATGGACGTTGGCATGATTTTATGATGGCGAGACGTTTATTGAGAGCCTAATATATGCCAGGTAATATCCTAGAAGCTGGAGTTACAGTGGGGAACAAAACAGACACCGTTGTTTTGGAGCTTATGAAGATAAAGATGATGGCGGTGGTGGTGATGATGGTGACAATGATCGTGGTGATAGTGGGAACAGTAATGATGATGATGATGATGGCGATGGCGGTGATGATAACGGAGCTGGTGACGCTGGTGGGGCTGATAATGACAGTGGTGATGAGGAGGAGGAGGATGAAGCTAAGACTCCTTTCTAGACCACAAGATTCTCCTGAGCAGGAACTGTACCTCACATGCTCGGTCTCCCTGAGTATCTAGCATCACGCCTTGCACATCGTAGGCACTCAAGAAATGTATGTTGTTGACGGGTCTATTCTTCAAGCTGCTGAAAGCAAAAGAGAAGAACCCACGGCCGCAGGAATAGCTCAAGCTGGCTCCTGATACAAACGTCTTTGAAGTTGTGTGTTTTATTTTCAGAATTAACTTGAGCTTTTTATTTCATTCTGTTGTATATCCGTGTTTGTTTTACTTATAAACAATAAGAACTTTTTCCAAAACTTTGAAATAAAGTGATGCACCAAGAAAACATGCCTTGTTTATATCTGTGGCTTTTGAGACACAAACCACGGACACAGTGACGCGCCCTTCCCAGCTCCCTCAGACACTGCCACATTTGTCCAGAGGTCTATGGAGACCAGGGCCAGAAGCACAAACCCCGGCTGTTAAACGAGTCTGGGGAAAACACTTCTCTCTCCTGGGGGTGCTGGGGCCAAGCCTTTGGAGCCAGGGGTCTGTTCGGCCAACTTGAGAGGCGCGCTGCGTTCTGAACAGCAAGGAAGCTAGGTCTGGATATAGCTCCTTTACTCTCAGAGCCAAAAAGAAGTCAAAAGGAGAAAACCCCGGCTGGGGGCACGGTAGCTCACCAGCACTCGGGGAGAACCAGACAGGAGGATGGCTTGAGCTCAGGAGTTTTAGACCAGACTGAGCAAGAGAAAGATCCCATCTGTACTAAAAAATAGAAAAAATAGCCAGGGACCTGTAGTCCCAGCTACTCAAGAGACACGAGGATCACTTGAACCTAGGAACTGGAGGTTCCAGCAACCTATGATGCCACCACATGCCCTACCCAGGGTGACAGAGCAAGACTCTATTTCTTTCTTTCTTTCTTTTCTTTTTTCTTTTCTTTTTTTTTTTTTTTAGAGACAGAGTCTCACTTTGTCACCCTCAGTAGAGGGCCGTGGTGTCACAGCTCACAGCAACCTCCAGCTTACCTTACGCGATTCTCTTGCCTCAGTCTCAATAGCTGGGACTACAGGTGCACACCCGCTATTTTTTGTTGCAGTTTGGCCGGGGCAGGGTTCAAACCTGTTACCTTTGGTATATGGGACCAGCACCCTACTCACTGAGCCACAGGCACCACCTGCAAGACTCTATTTCAATAGAAAAAAAGAAGGCTCTGAAAAGTTCTCTTCTCTAAAAACTTCATTTGCCCTTTAAAACCTCATGTTTCCAATGCAGGGCCACATCATAAGGCTGGACAGACCCTGGATGACAACGCCACAGTGTGGGGTCTGGTCTTGCCTCTGAGAGGCAGTTTACAAAGAGGATCCCGAGCTCAGTATAGCCAAAGTGTCAGGATCTGCTCAAAGTGTCAGGATCTGCTCAAGAGTTTCACAGCATCAGAAATTCTATTACGACCCCTCCCTCCAGACAGTGACAGCCGGCAGGAAGAGGGCGGAAGGCTCACCCAGGACCCCTCCCCGCCATCCTGGCAGCCCCTGCCTCCCTGGGTTTCCATTCCTGGCTCCTGAGTCTCCTCTGCAAACTCTCAGGGGCTCTCAGCTGTTACCCAGTGCTCATCTCCACAAGCGAGGGCATGAGAAGCACTGGGGACGGTGGACGGCATGTGAACAACAACACGTGTTCAGAAGCTAACTGAAATGTACTGAGCAGATGAAATGCTGGGCTAGACCCCAAGGATGAACACCCATCCCTCCGGGGCCCAAACTTAGCATCCAGGAGGAAAAGAACAGCAGGGGACCATCCAGCCCCTTTCCTCTGTGTCTGAGCCAAGACCTGCGGGTTAAGCTCCTTAACCTGACCAAGACCAGCCACAGCAAGAGCAAGATCCCATTTCTCCTAAAAATAGAAAAAACTAGCTTCTCAAAGCAGGCAGGGTCTGTGGGCATTGGGTGCCACGAAACCTGCAAAAGCCAGTGCACCTTCCTGATTTGCCATTTACTTGTCATTTGTGGGGAATGATTATTCCTGTATTAAAACAAATATAACAGGGTCATGGAGCAACATGGGAAATTCTCATGGAATTTTTAAGGTCAAACACAAGACTTTAAAAGAACTTTATGTGCATGGCAGGACAATTCCTACCACTGCCCCATGATACAGAGAGCACAGCTTAAAACCCAATTTGCCCCAATTATGGGGAAGAAAAAACTAGAGACTGGCGGCACCAGGACAAGTGCAGGGCTCTGGCGTCACCTAGCGTTCACATGTTGTATGACAGCCAGTCCCACAGCACCAGCTGTGAAGGTGACCCAGATCTAAACGCAGGCAGGTGGGTGAAGCCCTGGGGGGAGAGAGGTGCCTGCTCCCGAAGCTGGGCCCCCACACCTTGTGAACAAACTCCTTTGACTAAGGCAGGGTCCCTCTCCATGCCTGGCCTCAAGGAGCTCTGTGGGGTTGTTGGCGGCAGACTCCTTCACCTGGAGGCTCTGATTCCATAGCTCTAGGTCAGCGCCCAGCGATGTTTACAACCAGTTTCCCAGGTGACTTTCATGATCAGGCAACTTGGGAGCGACTACAGGGATGAGAATCGTGTGGGGGACATTTGAGCCCCTACAGATGTGTCTAGGCCAAGTGTCTTCAACACAGATGCCCAGAATTTTCCAACGTGGAGCCTGAGAGGCAGTGGGGTGAGGGCCTCGTGTCATAATGAAATCGCTAACAAAACATCAGTGTCCCTGGGAGGGACACCCTGTTTTTTACGAGGCTCCTCCATCAGTGGCACAACCCTTCTGGAGAACTTGGGACCACGGGGTTTCTGGGACGTGCAGGTGGCCAGATGTCCTGTATGGACGTGTCCTGGGTTTAAGGATTTTGTCCACTCTTATAATGACATTGTCAGGTTCCCCTACATGTTGATAAGTGACAAAAATGTGGCAGTTAGAGCTATTTTCTGCCAAGGTAATTGGCAGAGTTAGTTAATGACAACACTAGGGCTGTGGGACTTGAATACTAAAGCTGACAGGCTCCAGGAGAACCATGGTTAGTGGGCCACACTCACCTTCAGACCCACCTGGATCTGTGTGATTTGGGGTGCAAATGTGTCCATTTGGGGCTTTTGAGACAGTCACACTCTGTCACCCTAGGTAGAATGCTGTGGTATCATAGCCCACAGCAACCTCAAACTCCTGGGTTCAATTCACACCTGCAAACCCAGCACTCTGGGAAGCCAAGGCCAGCGAATCACCTAAGCTCACGAGTTGGAGACCAGCCTGAGCTAGAGCAAAACCCCATCTCTAAAATTAGCCAGGCGTTGTGGCGGGCACCTGTAGTCCCAGCTACTCCGGACGCTAAGGCAAGAGAATTGCTTGAGCCCAAGAGTCTGAGGTTGCTACAGCACTCTACCGGGAACAACAAAGAGAGACTCTGTCTCAAAAAACAAACAAACAAACAAATCCTGGGGGCGGCGCCTGTAACTCAGTGGGTTGAGGCTGGCAGGTTCCAACCTCAGTGGTTCCAACCTGGCCTGCACCAGCTAAAACAATGACCACTGCAACAACAACCACCAAAACATAGCTGGGCATTGTGGCAGGTGCCTATAATCAAAGCTACTTGGGAGGCCGAGGCAAGAGAATTGCTTAAGCCCAAGAGTCTGAGGTTGCTGCGAGCTGTGACACCACAGCACTTTACCCAGGGTGACGAACAAAGTGAGACTCTGTCTCAAGAAAAATAGAATTCCTGGGCTCAAGCCTCAGCCTCCCAAGTAACTGGGACTACAAGCACCCACTACCAGGCCCAGCTAGTTTGTCTAGTTTTAGTAGAGACGAGGGGTCTCAATCTTGCTCAGGCTGGTCTCAAATGTCTGAGTTTCAGCAATCCTCCCACCTCAGCCTCCTAGAGTGCTAGGATTATAGGTGTGAGCTCCCGGCCCAGCTAAATATGTCCATTTTTGACAGTAGCAGCCAAAGTGTCCACCAGATTCTTAAAGATGTCCACCTTATTGGCAGCAAAAGGAGAAAAAGGAGGATGTAAATTTAAAGGACTCTCAGAGTTTGATCCATTCCTAGAGTTTGGACATGTTCATTTACTCGGTAAGCACTAACTGAGCACCTACTGTGTACCAGGCACTGTCCAGGGTGCTCAGTTGGCTTGCACTGAGTGGATTCTGCTGCAGGCTGACCTAAATTCAAATCCCAGTTCTCCTTTATTGGCTTTGTATAGACCGCTCACCTCTCTGTGCTTCCATCTCTTACTCTGCCCGTAGATAATAACCTCACAAGCTATGGTGAGGAATTAATGTGTGCAAGGAAGTGAGCCAGGGTTCTAACCCAGGTCTGCCTGTATCAGCAACTACACACTTAAGCCCCAGGCCAGGCTCTCTGAATAAAGCCCTGTGCTCTCTGTCTCAGGGTTACCAATGCTGAAGCCGCACGCAGTCAGCGCTGTAAGCCTACACCACGCACCTGTAAAGAGCATGTTTACCTCATTTCAAGGTCTGTGCCACATCAGAGTCCACGTGGCGAAATGAAGTTTCCAACCAGCAGAGCTGGCCCCTGCAGTGAGATGTCCCTATGGGCAAGGGGACCCTGCAGGAGGACAGAGCTGGGCAGCTGCAGGAGAGATGGCAGTAATGGGTTTGGCCAGAGCCTCCCAGCAAGTCCCCAGCCTGTGGGTGAAATGCAACATAAGGGAAGATGCCTGAGAAGAGGGTGCGTCCATGCCTGGCCCTCTGGGCTGGAGGAAGTTCCCAGCAGGAAAAGGCAGCTCAGTCTTGGAACCAGCTTCATCCCATTGTGCACACAGGATGGTTAGGTCCTGGAGCACCCTCTGCTGTCCACAGCTGATAATGCGGCCCACTCACCAACTCAAGTGTCAAGACCCAGATCTTAGCGCCTTTGGTGACAAGCTAAAGACCACCCTGAAAAAGGCATCTGAGCCCTGCCCTGGAACAAGGAACTGAGGCTCAGGGGGTGGAAAAGAACACAAACTCAAACTAACCTCCCATGGTGACACTCCTTTTCAGAGAGCACCTTGGGATAACGTCCTGGGCTCTGGGATCCCTTGGGCTTCTTAAAGCCCCAGCAAGTCCCTTAGATCAGACACTAAGCAGCAGTGCCCACTACAGCAGCTTCCAGGAAAGGAAATTGTGTATAAACAGCCTGTTGCACCATCAGAGTGATGCCACGGGGAAGCACAGCCGCAAGGATGAGTGATGTTTCATTTCATACAATGTCTGAAGCCCAGGGAGCCCCTCCTGAAGATGCTTACTGCTCTCTAGCCCCTGTAGAGTGCTGTGATTGTTCTGAATGTGTATGTTTTCTTTGTTCTGTGAATCCGGGTAAGGCCTGAGGGCCACTCTCAACACCAACCCATCACACGGGTCACCTATAAAGAACCCCTGCTACTTCCCCAAATTCTCTCAAAAGTGGCAGTAAAGAGATCTTTCTTGGCCCAGCAAGGTGGCTCATGTCTGTAATCCTAGCACTTTGGAAGACCCAAGCCAAAGGATTGCTTGAAGTCAGGAGTTCAAGACCAACCTGAGCACCATAGCAAGGCTGTTTCTACTAAAAATAAAATAATTAGCCAGGTGCAGTGGCTCACACCTATAGTCCCAGCTACTGAGGAGACTGAGCCAGGAGGATTGCTTGAGCCCAGGAGTTGGAGGCTGCAATGAGCTATGATCATTCCACTGCCCTCATGCCCAGGCAACAGAGCGGAAAGTGAGACCCCATCTCAAAAAAAAACAAAAAAGTGCGACAGAGATCTTTCTGTAAGGGCACGTGGACAAGCAGAGGTGTCGTCAGCAGATCCTTGAGTCTGAACCCAATGTACAAATGGCGATTCTTACAGAAGTGCATGAGAGCAGGTTCCTGGGAAAGCCCAGGTAACGCCTGAAGCACTCCTCACACCAGCCGGGCCCAGGGAGACTCCACTTAGCCATTATTGCAGGTGAAAAGCTGTTTGGGGTAAAGGGCCTGCATAGCAGGGTTCAGATCCACTTAGGCAGAGGCCCCATCCTCAGCCCAAGGAGCAGCCCCTTCCTCTGTGTTCTGAGGAGACATTGGTGCTGCTGGGCCAGGCCTAACACCTGAGAGCCAGCCACTTCAGCCCCACAGGGGCACACCTGGGGGAAGGCATGGGCTTTGTGGTTAAACCCTCAAACGCCCTGCACTGGTCCTCACAGCAAGAGCCTGCAGGCCCTGCAGCGCCTGGCACTTCCTCTCTCCCAGGGAGCAAACCAGGCAGGCAAGTCCAGCTCTTAGTCCCAGGAGCTCACAGCAGTGGCCACCCACTCCAACTGACATTGACAATCTCAGGGAGGGACAGACTGTCCCAACAGCAAAGCAGCCCATAACTTGTCAGTCTCAATACTATTGCAGGATTTTACTCTCATATAAAAACCTCGTCAAAAATTCAAAATGTCTGGCTCACGTCGATAATCCCAGCACTCTAGGAGGCCAAGGCAGGGTGATAACCTGAGCTCAGGAATTCGAGAGCAGCCTGAGCAAGAGCGAGACCCTACCTCTAAAAACAGCTATGCGCAGTGGTGGGCGCCTGTAGTCCCTCCCTCCCCGAGACTGTCTACTCAGGAGGCTGAGGCACGGGAATGGCTCAAGCCCAGGAGTGTGCGGTTGCTGTGAGCTGTCATGTCACAGCACTCTACCAAGAACCAAGAAAAACTCCGTCTAAAAAAAAATCCAGAATGTCCTACCTCATAGTCAGTACTTGTGGGGTTTTGTTGTTTTGAGACAGTCTCACTCTATCACCCTCGGTAGAGTGCTGTGGCGTCACAGCTCACAGCAACCTCCAACTCTTGGGCTTAGGCAATTCTCTTGCCTCAGCCTCCCAAGTAGCTGGGACTACAGGCACCTGCCACAACACCCAGCTATTTTTTTATTGTTGTTGTTGCAGTTTGGCTCGGTCTGGTTTGAACCTGCCACCCTCAGTATATGGGGCTGGCGCCCTACTCACTGAGCCACAGGCACTGCCTGAACTTATTGTTTTAATTAACAGAAACTTTGACTTAGCTACCAAAGAACTGATCACAAAGGACTTCACGTAAACTAGTCATTTATTGATATCGATGTTGATAACAGGTTTCCAGTGAATATGCCCAGCTGCACTGAGGTGATGAGCAGGGGAGTGGGCAGCGGGGCCTCACTGAGGTGATGAGCAGGGGAGTGGGCGGCGGGGCCTCACTTCTTCCACTCTTCCTTCTCGTAGTCCCACTTGGCAGCGAAGCCCTGGATGGGGTTGACCTTCATGTCAAGCATCTTCTTGGTCTGCTTGGCCACCCAGTCAGGATCGAAGGTGTGTGGGATGGGGCCGTACACTACAGTTCAAGACAGTTTAGTGAGACAAGGCTGTCTTTACGGGTTCTTTCTACACACACCCACACCGTTGGTGTTAGGTCCTGCCCAACACACTGGGACTCAGCAGAGCCACCTGCCACCCCACACCTGCTCAAACATGTGAACTTTTATTTCTGAGCACTGACAACTCTTGATGCTTTTAAATTATTCCTTTATTCGTAAAAAGGGAGCAATAAAATAATTAAGCTAAAAGCTGAATGTCTTCTCTGCAGGCTGTAGATAACAGGGTCTGTAGGCACACAGCACAGAACTGAGGGTGGCCTGTGAGACCAGATAGAAAGGCTCAGGTCTGTTAGCAACCTGCAGCCCAAGTTCAAACTGAAGGTGTAAAATATACCTGCACAAACTGCAGAAACACCTGTTCTGTCTGAACACAACTCAGAGGAAGCACCCTTAGCATGAGTGGGCAACCCCCAGCAGTATCTAAACAGAAACTGAGGTTGGCTGCTGAGATGCAATCCCTCTAGTAGTCCAGCCATCTAGCAAATGAGTGTCCCACTTCTACTCGGGACCCTCACTGAGTCACCTTGTCATAACCGACTAGATAAACGGCTCCTAAAAACATTGAGGGCTCCACCAAGTATGATAGGCTATCAATAGATCAGATTCTGGCTTATTAATTAACCTCCCCTGCCTTCAGTCAACACGAGCCAGTCCCAACACCTGGAAGACAATCCTGAGATGGCCCCAGAATGGAGGTCCCTCTCTCAGGAGCGCCAGGCAGTGTGAATGCCCAGCACTGGGCACTGCAGGCCCTAGCTCTGCTGGCTCCACCGGCTGCCCCTCAGGCCCGCTCCAGACACCTGCACCCTTTCCCTGCCCTCTCACCATAGCGCTTCTCCCAGATGACAATGAGCGCTGTGAAGCCAATGAAGAGCAGAGCGGTGCCCACGACCGTCTTCCACTCGTTGGTGCCCCTGTTCATCTCAGCAAAGCTCTCCTTGAACTGGATGCGATACACTGGGGACAGGAGGACCCACCGTAAGCAGGAGCCACAGGCAGAGCAGCCTGACGGGCCCCTCGTCCACAGGGTTCGACCACTTCCCCCCAAAACACAGGCAGGGAGAAAACAGGGAGCTGAGATCCAACACCAGCCCATACCCTGCGCCTCACATGTGTGCACACACGTGCCCCCTACACAGCCATGTGACATGAGAAGGACAAATATAAGGAGCTTGCTGTGGGGGGAAAACCCTGAAAATATTAATCTGAATTACAGTGTAACAACTTTTTTTTTTTTTTTTTTTTTTTTTTGCAGTTTTTGGCCAGGGCTGCGTTTGAACCTGCCACCTCCAGTATATGGAGCCGACACCCTACTCCTTCGAGCCACAGGCACCACCCTGTAACAACACTTTTAATCACATTATTTTCATGTCCCTCTCATATGGAACCATAATCACTCTACTCATCTCTCCTGCCCTGCCCAGGAGATGTGCTGAGAGGCTCCGTACACACGCTTGGCTCCCTGGGGGCCTGGGCAAAGGATCCAACCCACTGGCAGAACACAGAAACAGTCCCTTGGAAACCTAGCAGAGTGAGCCTGTTGTACACAGCTGTTTTCTAGCCAGTCACCTAGAGACAAGCGGAGACATCCCTGTGTGCACACACACACAGAATGCCCACGGTCCCCTCAATACCCACACTCGACTTTCTCATCCATGGAGAGGCTGCTCCAGGAGGCCTTCTCCTTCTCTTTCAAAGCCTTCTGGCTGGCGGACAGGTGCTTGACATGGGCCACATCAGGCAAGGGGTAGTCACGCCGATCAACGTAACTCGGGAGAGCATAGTCGTCACTCTTCACAACACTTCCTAGAAACATTGGGGAAATATGTGAAAATCCTTGAAGGCTGAGAATCACAAATAAGGTGGTACTTCTGAAAACCAAACTGAGCACATGTCAGTACACCTTGAACCCTCAGTCCCCTCAGGGGTCGCAGCTGCTGTTTCAGAGTCAGGACTCCTCCATGTGGAACAAGCAGACTTGTCCGTCTGGGCCCCAAAGACAGAAGAATGGTGGGTGGACAGTTAACAGAAGCATCTTTCATGACAGCAAACAAACCCAGTCAGGAAACTCTTAGCCAACCCCAGGGACAAAGCCCTGAGAAGCAGCACGTCCTGCACCAAGTCAGGACACAAAGGCGACCAGGGGATCCCTGCCCAGAATGGGGAGGACTAAATGAAGCCCTGCCCGCCAGGGACTCAAACTAATGAAGAATAACAAATATATATACACACACACATACACATAAATATACACACACATACATATATCCACACAAAAAAACTCATGAAAGAAACAAGTGTGCCAAGTTCAGGGAAAAAAGGCATACGAAAAGACAGTCGTAAAAAGAAAAAAGAGAAAGGAAAAAGAAAAAGGACAGTCACTACAGCACAGTTCCAGGGATAATGTGTGTTCAACAGAGGACAAAGTTAGAAATCGTACTAGTTCCTCAGAAATGCAAACATTCGTTCATCTATTCAACAAGCGTTACCAAGCGCCTACTGCAGGATACGCGTGGTTCTAGACCTTTGGGATCATCAGAGAACAAAGACGATTCCTGCAAAATGATGGTTACATTCTAGAAGTGGGAAACAACACAGCAAATGTGCAAATTTCACTTTTGGAAACAGTGCTCTGTAATACATGCACAGAGCAGAAGCATGCGGAACGTGGGGACGGCAGCAAAGAAGGAGCAACGGGCCACAGGACAAGGCACATCTGGGAACCCTAAAGGAAGGACAGATGTCGTGCATTCAGGAAGTCCCAGAAAAAGGTCGATATTGGTTTTTCTTTTAAAACATATAAATGGGGCGGCACCTGTGGCTCAGTGAGTAGGACGCTGGCCCCATATACTGAGGATGGTGGTTTCAAACCCAGCCCCGGCCAAACTGCAACCAAAAAATAGCCGGGCATTGTGGCAGATGCCTGCAGTCCCAGCTACTCAGGAGGCTGAGGCAAGAGAATCGCCTAAGCCCAAGAGCTAGAGGTTGCTGTGAGCTGTGACACCATGGCACTTTACCAAGGGCGACATAAAAGAATGTTTTTAAGCTGCTAAAAGCTGCTTCTCCAATTCCATCCCACATCAGCAAAACTACTGTTTACTCCGGGAGCCAGAGGCAGGCGGATCTCTTGAGCCCAGGAGTTTGCGACCAGCCTGAACAAGAGAGAGACCCCCATCTCTACTAAAAATAGAAAAACTAGCCAGACGTGGTGGGAGGTGCCTATAGTACCAGCTACTCAGGAGGCTGAAGCAAAAGGATTACTCAAGCCCAAGAAGTTTGAGGTTGTTGTGAGCTATGATGCCACAGCACTTTACTCAAGGCAACACAGTGAGACTCTGTCACAAAAAAAAAAGGAAGAATCTTGTGTGCTCCAAGCTAGTCTAGAGGTATGAAACCCTGCAAAAACGCATCACCTCCATGAGCTAAGTCCCAATGATTAAGATCTCCCAAATCACTGGGACTTAGCCTGAAGCAAAGTAGTATAATACATATAGAAGGTGCCAAAAATGCATACACATTTTAAGGAAAAAAAGTATTAAAATTATGATACTCAATATAGACCAACAAAAGATGAACATGAGTCGTATTTGATAACCCCTTAATTGCAGAAGTCAACCCAACTACAGTATTAACAATTTTAACACTCAAGTCACCTTCTTATCATGTGCACATATTTTTCAGCACCCTCTGTTTCTCCAGATCCTTATTTTAGCCATGCAAATGACTAGTGTATTTGCATACTTAATATCCAACCTCATCCCAAAACAACTTGAGGTGAAAATGGCCAGAATTATTTTCTAATTTTACAACTCAAAGATTCTATTACAATGATGAGCAGAATGGTTACAATGAGAGCAAAAAAATGGTTATGTTCCAAAAATCCTTACCAAGTTCAGCCCTCACAAATAGTCTCTAGAACAAGCACAGATGTACACTGGGAGAAGGAGAATGTTCTAGAACCAACTGTGGTGATAATGTTACAACAAAGTGAAAATACTAAAAACCACTTACATGTCACCTTAAATGGTTAAATGTTATGTGAATTACAGCTCCCAGAACTGTCATAAAGATGTAAATCCTCATAATCTTGGAAAGTACCAACTATAAAACTGCTAGAACAAAAAAAACCAATCTACGGTCTCAGAGGCTCTTCAGAGCTTTGGGCCTACTCCCCAGCAAATAAGGGGAAAAGTTTATACACCAAACATTCCCTCCACAAAAAAAGAAAAGCAAAGATTTTGCATTTTAACAAATGTTCATTTCTATCTTACTTCTTTCCTTTTTTATGAGACAGAGTCTCACTTTGTCACCTGGGTAGAGTGCCGTGGCATCACAACTCACAGCAATCTCAAACTCTTGGGCTTAAGCACTTCTCTCACCTCAGCCTCCCACATAGCTGGGACTACAGATACCTGCCACAATGCCCAGCTAATTTTTTTTTTTTTTTTTTTTTTAAGACACAAGGTCTCGCTCTGGCTCAGGCTGGTCTCAAACTCATGAACTCAGGCAATCTACTCGCCTCGGCCTCCCAGAGTGATAGGATTACAGGCGTGAGTCACCATGCCTGGACTTATCATTTTTATCTTCAACATAGATTTCTGCTGGGGATATCTGGTAAATTTGAGCTCCCTGTCACTCAGAAGCATTGCCACAAAAATATCCCACTGATACTGGTGGGTACCAATGGTATTCCACTCTGCTTTAATATTTTATGCTGCAAATAGGTTCATGTATCATTCATGTATGACTTGACTTTGGTTAAGAGGGGTGACTTCTTACCAAAATGCCATCTTCATTTTCTATCCCTCTCCAGACTGCAAATATATTCTTTTTATTCTTGGTGCCTAACAGTGTCTCGTGCCAGAAAGATGCTAGGTCAATGCAAAACAAAACATGCTGTGTACCGGACATAGAACTAAGCTCTTTACACATAGGCAGGTGAGGAAACAGATTCCTAAATGTAAGTCGTTAGTGTGTGCTAGAAATGAGATTTAAATCCAGCCAAGGCTCCAGTCCAAGCTCTCTTACTCTATTGCCTCTAGAATGGAAATGGAAGTAAAGTTAAATGGTGGGGAATTTGGAAGAGGGGGCCATTAAGGTCAGGTATGGTGAAGG
The DNA here is from genome assembly GCA_963574355.1 of Loris lydekkerianus. Classification (NCBI taxonomy): domain Eukaryota; kingdom Metazoa; phylum Chordata; class Mammalia; order Primates; family Lorisidae; genus Loris; species Loris lydekkerianus. Next base: position 39,283 of record CAUYPK010170253.1, read on the forward strand.
TGATTTCTTGAAAGGGGTGGAATTGAACTTGAACCTGAAAAATATGGGTAGAAAGAGAAGGAAAAGAGGTAGAAATGCCAGAATAAGCAAAGACCCAGACGAGTATTCAATTTGATTCACAAACACTCCTTAATATAGACGTCCCAATGAAATATTTCCAACTCCCTGACATCCTTCTACAGGATCAAGATCCTGGTCTTCTTTGTTTGAAACCCTAGTAGAGAGCCTTACACACAGAGGAGTGAATGCTATTAGCTCAGACTATTTAGCAGCAAGAAAGACACACTTACCGTGTGCATGAGCTCGTACACACACCGAGGTGGAAAGTGCCCGCTTGCCAACTAGGCTAAACACTCTGGTAGCCAACATTCTGAAAGATAAGGTGCACCTTCGTTATGAACGAGGGTGAATACGCTTTCTCTTTGCCCCCCAGAGCATTTTGGAAGTAAATACAATTCTTTTGTTTGCTTCTCCGCAACACAAATGATCCATTCTTCATTACTGACTAAATTCACAAAACAGCCTTGAGGTTGAGGTTTTCCTTTGCAGTCACCATGTTTTTATGAAGCTTCATCATAAGCAAAGTGCCAGGTACACTTCCGGCAATTCACAGAAAACTGGCTTTCTCAAACAAGGACAAAACAATTAAATAAGCCGACTCAAAGCACTGGAAATCGTTAGAGCACTGTGCTGCCGAGGTAGGCCCCATTCTCTGTGGGTAGGGGATGTAACACCTCACAGGGAAGGGGCCCCCGCATGACATTCAACTGAGTGCTTGTTTATAAGCTAATACTGCGTGCACGCAGCCTGGAGGGGACACTTGGAGAAGGCTGCAAATACAGCCCGGGCCACTTCCAATCCCTGCGGACAAAAGACAATCTAGTTGACCCTCTTCTCACCTGCCCTCTCCGATTCGGGCCCACCTACTTACACGCCTCCTTTTAAATCGACACTTCAGGGGGCTGTAGAAGAAGGATTCCGAACTCTTTTAGGAAAATACACCCCTTGGGGCAGATAAACATGACGTCAGTGCTGAACACTCCCGTCGCGCTTCTTTTCTCAACCCAGGCCCCTGCGTGCGCGGACAGCGCCTTCCAGGCCGGGAAGCCGAGCGTCGCCCCGAGGGGCGCGTTACACCTGCGGCGGCCGCGCAGAGACCGTTTGAAGGCGTTGAGGGCCGGGGCTGCACACGCAGACTCCGGGCCCGCGTCCACCGCAGCCGGCGCTCTGGGCCAGCGGGCGCGCCAAGGTCAGAGCCTGACACCGCAGGCAGCCGCGGCGGCGAGGGCGAAAGCTGGACGCGGCGCTCCCAACCCACACGAAGGCCGCGGTGCAGCGGCCCCCCGAGCCCGCAGCCCCCGCCAGCCAGCCTCAATGTCACCGGGCTCCGAGGCCCATCGGCCGCTCGCTGCACGCGCCGGGCCACTAGCGCGCAGGCCCTGCCCGTGGCTCCCGGCCCCCCGACCCGGACCGGCCTCACAGCTTGACGCCGGCCGCCGCAGCCTTACCTGCCGCAGCCGCCGCACAGCCGGTGCCCGCCGCGACCGCCCTCTACGCCCCGGGTGCCCGCGACCGGAAGAGAGCCGAGGGCGCTCCGCAGAGCATCACGGGATCCAGGAAGACCCCGCCCGCGCCAGGGTTAGCGTGAAGCGGAAGGAGGGCGCGCCGCGAGCGTCGTAAAACGCCGTGCCGGGCTGCTTTTCGGCAGGCGCCGCAGGGACCGCTTTCCGGCGGCGACCGGCGAGAGGCGCGCGCGGAGTGTGAGGCGGCGGCTTCCCGGAGGAGCCGAGGCCCGAGCGGGGCCCCGCCAGCCCGTGGCCGCGCCGGGCATTCGCCGCCGCCTCGTCCTGCTTCTCCTCTGAGGCGCCAAGCTGCCGAGCAGCGGGTCCAGGCCTCAGCCGCTCGCCCAGGGGCCTCCGGGGCCCTCCCGGGCTCAGCATGCCCGGGGTGAAGCTGACCACCCAGGCCTACTGCAAGATGGTGCTGCACGGTGCCAAGTACCCGCACTGCGCCGTCAACGGACTCCTGGTGGCCGAGAAGCAGAAGCCGCGCAAGGACCATCTCCCCCTGGGCGGCCCGGGCGCCCACCACACCCTCTTCGTGGACTGTATCCCCCTTTTCCACGGCACGCTGGCCCTCGCCCCCATGCTGGAGGTGGCTCTCACCCTGGTAAGCAGGTCGCTGTCAACCTGTCCTCCCCTCGGAGTCGGCCGAGAGGAAACTGGTCTTGCGGCCGGCTTCCTGCAGGCCTCTAGGATCCACTCCCTACCTGGGGTCACCGTGGCCCAGGAACGGGACGACCCACGAAGGCTTCAGGTCTTGGCCTGGCTCTTGGCGCTCAACAAATGGCAGCTTGTAGTAGCAGGAGTCGTGGCGACTTTAGCCACTGTGGCTGCTTTGAGAGACTCTGTAGGCGGCGACTCGTACGTTACATTTTCAAAAATTAGTTGTCTTTTATAGCAACCATCTAGTGTTAACTGGATAAGGATTTTGAATTGCTGAAAGTTTTCGTGTTGTTGGGACTAGAGTTTGGTTCTTCTGCACCTTTGCAGTCACATCTCCATATCCGACGTCGGTGTGAGCTCTGTGGTCCTTTGGGGGTTGGTACTTGGGAATTCCAGAGCTCAGACACATAGAAAGGCAGCCTTGACATCTGGGGCCCTGCGTCCCCGGGAATGTGCTTGAGCTTTACGTAAGGAGAATTGATCTGTTCTCTTTAGTGGTTAGCCACGTGTCATCTAGAAGGATTCCATGATTTTAAAAGCTGAGAAATTCTTGTGAAGTTAAAAGGCAGGAGCCGATGATCCACCCAACAAGTTCTTTGTGTGGCTCCCAGTGACTGCTTTATTGAAAGTACAAGGGAAAAAAAAGATTAGCATACAATTAAAACTAGCTTGTAATTGAATTTGAGGCAGTAGGTTTTCTGTTGAGGTGATCAATAAAGGCGCGGGAGGGACTGAATTTCATTGAGTTGTTAAAATCAATAAGTAATAAACTGTAGCCTCAGACCTGTCCACCTTAGCTGAAATGCTGTTTTCCATTTAAGAAAAAACTTTGATGCTAAAAAAAATTAACTCATTCATACAAGAAGTAAATTTGAGCAAGTATAGGTAGAAATCATTTCTCCATGCCTCTAACCCCCAAAATGAAGCCATTCCATGGAAGTAAAGAAAATTTTTTTAAAAGCCATTTCATAATTTACCTGATTATGACACCCAAGTGGATTCTTGGCACACAAAAAGTACCTTTGGGCATACGTTCCTGGCCTCAGGTTACTGAGCTCATCCGTGAGTGCCTGTTAAAGTAAACTGAGTCATTGGGTGAATTTCTGGGCAAGAGACAGATGATAATAAGTAGATGATATTTATCAAATCACCCATTTTATTGCTGCCAGTACTGAAACACCACTGGGGACGGTGTGTGTATGTTTTAATCCAGGTCTTTGTAACCACTTGTCTTAATTGTTCTGTTATCAAGGGAATTGCAGGGTGATTGGATATGTGAAATCCACCGACTTGCAGAGAACTAGACTCATCACTAGCTGTTTTATGCAGGATTGTCCAGTTCTATAGTAAATATTTGTGGGCTGTGGGTCTGGATCAAACACAGAACCTGGTCCCTGCTTAGCAGTTGATCTTGCAGCAAGCACCACAAATAAGTCCCACGGGTAGGGATAAGTAAAAAGTGGTCAGGAATTCAAGAGAAGAGGCAGCTAATCAGGGTAGGGGGGCCCAGAGGGAGGGATATGCACATAGTAGGCCAGCTGCAGTAATCCAGGAGGTAGGCAGAGGAAGGGAGAACATTTGAGTATGTGCAAAGACCAGGAGAAAACAGCAGTAGGCAGGAAAGGGAAAGATGTTTGGGGAGAGCTAGAGGCTGGAGTGCAAAGGGACAGAGAAGTGAGCAGTGGACAGATTGCTTTGTAGGGGACCTTGTAGGTCATGCAGAGGCATTTGGGCACCATCTTGAAGAAACACAGAAGCCTCTAGAGGAGAGTTGCATGATGGGATTTATGTCTTCAAGTGATAGCTCTAGCCTCCCATGAAGAGGATCTTGGAGACCGGGGTACATGCAAGAGTAGAGGCCGGGAAGTGGCTGAACTGAATGCAGTATGGATGCAGAGAAGGGGACAGATAGAAGAGAGCAGGAGGGAGCATCCACAGGACTCAGTGACTGGTCATGCGTAGACCTGGGGAAAGGAGGTGAGGCTGACATATGGATTTCTGGCTTATGCACTGGAAGGATAGTGTGGGGGTGTCAGTAATTGCAGGAACAGAGGCAGAGAAGCAGATTTGAAGGAGAGGTGATTGATTCCACTTGGGACTTGTTGGGTTTGAGACATTGAAATGAAGAAGTCCTAGTGTTGAATGCTGAGAAATGGGTATGGAGTCAGAAGATAGGCCAAAGACAACATTGAGAGCCAGCAGCTTCTCGGTGACTTTTGAACTCCTGACAGCAGGTCATACTGCCTGGGGACAGTGTGGAGTGAACAGCCTGCAGAACCGGCTTTTATTAGAGCAGGTGAAGGAAGCAAACTTTCAGGGTAACCCAGAAACAGCCAGCAGGGTAGGAGGAAAAGGTATGCTACGTTAATATCCATCTAAAATCCTATTGGAATACTTGGGAGCTTCTTAACAAACTTGAAGCTCACTTGGAATATCTAATATCACTTATTTTCTCATAAGTAACCTTTACAGAGTTAAAGGATTATGTTCCTATTAGGGGATATAAATACAGTACTTCAGAAAATTAAACATACCAACTATAAACAACTGCATTTGAGTCACCAATACATAAATGTTCCCTGAGGAGCAGAGCTGCCTCCCAAATGACTTACCTGGGGAGGGAAGATGCCCAAAGGGACTTTGACTCCAAGAACTGAGGTTGCCCCACTGCCTCCAGCCTGAGAGTGAAAGGGCCCTGAGGCCTGCCTTTCTAGTCCTGCTGGGCTGCTCTCCCACACTCCCAACTTCAGCACCTCCCAGTGGGGCGCTGCAGCATGGGAGGAGTCTCCATCACCGAGCTGTTATGTCCAAACTAGACTTCTTGCAGTCCCTTCTCAACAGTGAAAACAAGTCAACTTTTGTCCTTGTGGACTGACTGTTATTGTAGTTGACAGATAGGAAAAAGATGCCAATCCAGTACACGTGAAGTGACTTTCAGAAGAGAGTTAATGGAGGAAAATTCCCAATTTGAGTCTGTCTAAAAATTAAGCTATTTAAATGTATATCATTCACCTTTGACTTAGTGACTTGATAACCTGCCGACAATGAAAATCTCAGGGTTTGGAGCCATAGCTAATCAGGTTATCAGCTGTGGAAGATATAATTTTAACCGAGCATCTAATTCCTTGCAACTATATATGAGGTCTTATTCTCATGGCTTTTCTATTTAGAGAGTTTCATATTGGAATTATTTTTAGTAGGTAGGAAAGACCAACTTGATATGCAGTCCATCAAAGGCAACATTAGATTCCTTTGAAAGGCTTTTCGTTATAATTTTCCATTTTAAAAAAATCCTTGCATTTCTGGGTGCTTTTATTATTTTTTAAGTGCTTATGTCTATTATCTTATTTATCCTTATAACCCTTTGACGTAGGTAGCAAAGGAATTATTTCTAATAGCAAAAACCCATAAAATGTTAGTAGGAAAATTAGCATAAATCTGCTGTTTCTCTGAGCCCTTTTTGTCCTTTTCCCCTTGGTTGATCTAGCACTGTGGAGCAGCTTTCTGTTACGGTCTGCTCAGATGACTGTCTGACTTGCCGATTGGCCTAATCATCCCACCCCACCCCGATTTCAGGCCAGAAGTCCCTGCTGGGCCTGCTCTGTGCTCATTTGCATGGCTGCTTTTGTGACTCCCCCAAACCCACCTTCCCTCACGCCCTTTGCTCATCTCCAGAACATTCCTGGAGGGATGTGAGAGGGACCAGCTGCTCTGAGTCCTCCTTTCAGTCCTTTGCCCTGAATTTGGCCCTCTATATCCATTGACTTTCAGAGCTCTTCTCTCATGGATCTGGCTCCTTTCCATTCAGTAGAAAAATCAGCCACTGACTTGGGAAGGACGTTTCCTTCTCAGCAAAAATAAGTCCTTCCATTTTTATACTTCAAGGACTGCTTTTTGCTACAAACAGGCAGGCCTAACAGGTTACCCTCAACTTGTTGGTAAGTGGTAAGTTTGGAAGAGATGATGTCCTCAGAGGGGTTCTCTCATCAGATCCTCACCAGGCCAACTTTATAGTTACCAAACAGCCACACACAGCTGATAATGCCTGGAACATTGTAAAGTTCCTAACACATGCAGAGTGTCAGTAAGGCTGCTGAGAGAAGCTCCCTTCTCTGTGCAGTCTAAATGGGAATAAGGGGGGTGGTCCCAGCCCTTCTGATAGTTCTCCTAGGTATCTGAAACAGAGCAGGCAAAAAAGTACATTGAACAAGGGTGACAGGCTCATGCCAAGGTGAAAGTGTCCTCCTTTTCCTCCAGAAAGTAAAATAAACTGCATAGGGATGCCTATATTCAGAGTCAGTTATTTGAGGATTTTTTGGAGGGAGGGTTGAGACAGTCTTACTCTGTCGCCCTAGATTGGGTGCTATGGCATCATAGCTCACAGCAACCTCAAACTCTTGGATTCAAGCAATCCTCCTGCCTCAGTCTCCCAAGTAGCTAGGACTACAGGCGCCTGTCACTACGTCCAGGTAGTTCTTCTATTTTTAGTAGAGAAAATAGAGACGGGGTCTCACTCTGGCTCGGGCTGATCTTGAACGCCTGAACTCAAGCAGTCTGCCTGCCTTGGCCTTCCAGAGTTCTGAGATTACAGGCGTGATCCACCATGCCCAGCCCAGAGTCAGTTTTACTAAATTGGCAATAGGCTTCAGAGAGTTTTGTCCTTTTATTTTCCTTCTGACTTTTCACAAGATATGTGATAGGTATGTGGCAAGTTACATGGTAAGGCAAGAAAAATAGAAACAGGTTCCTTGGGAACAAAGGTCAGACTGCTTCAGTTCTTCTGCCTTGTCTCGCCTCACTTGGGAGGAAGCAAGTTACCTTGACTGGGTAGGCTGCCTACTCATGTCCACTGTGACTGTTCATTGATAAGCCGTGTCAATGATTCAAAAGCCACTTGAACCCTGCCTGCCCACCCTAACCCCCACCTGTCCAAAACCTCTCATCCCCTTCCACTCCCAAACTCATGTGATGCCTAGTTCTACATTCCGGATTAGCAATGAAAACTCTGCCTCTTTCATTAAAAACTTATTCTCCCTCCCACTGTAAGCCGAAGGCCTGGTCCACCTCCAACTCCTGACTTCTATGCTATCCATTCCTCAGTTGGTGGACAGGCCGTGTGTGCTCATCACAGAATAACTTAGTTTTTTTTGTTTGTTTGTTTTTTGAGTCAGAATTTTAGTTTGTCACCCTCGGTAGAGTGCTCTGGCGTCATAGCTCACAGCAACCTCAAACTCTTGGACTTGAATGATTCTCTGGCCTCAGCCTCCCAAGTAGCTGGTACTACAGGCACCCGCCACAGCACCCAGTTATTTTTAGAGATGGGGTCTTGCTCTGGCTCAGGCTGGTCTTGAACCCATGAGCTCAGGCAATCCACCTCGGCCTCCCATGTGAGCCCATGGCACCTGGCCAAACTTGGTTATTCTTGCATGGGTCATTCAGAAGTTTCTAAAGCCAGCCTGAGGGTTTTGTGACCTGGTTCACTTTAAGGGCAGCCACTTCAAAGAGTTCTAAGTAAAAGTTTCAGTCCTGACGTTTATTCTGCTGGAATGTGCTTGAGGCTTTGGAGTTTTTCATACAGGAATTTGCCCTTTAGCAGACGAAACATGGGGTATACATTGCGTATGTCTGTCACAGGAACTGTCCTTTTTAGGGGTGCTTTCTGTGCTCTGGTAACAGACACAATGTGTGTTTGCTACAGTGTGAGCCCAAGAAAGGGGTGTGGGAACCAGCTCCAGCTGCTTGCTAGAGAGTTCTGCCGGCGTCATCAGGACATTGTACAAAATTAAAACTTGTCCTATCTTTTTTCTTTTTCCTTCAAATTCCTGGACTCAGGCAATCCTCCTGCCTCGAGGCACTCCTATACCACTGTGCCCAGCTAATTTTCCTATTTTTTTGTAGAGGCAGGGTTTTGCTGTTGCTCAGGCTGGTCTTGAACTCCTGGCCTCAAGCAATTTTCCTGCCTCTGCCCCAAAGTGTTGAGATTATAGGCATGAGCTACCACACCCAGCCTTGATCCTGTTCTATAGTAAATGTAGCATAGCTGTGGTCACCCCAAAAGATGTCTACATCCTGATTCCCGGGCCTTACGTGCAAAAGGAACTTTGCAGGTGTGCTTAAGTTAAGGATCTTGGGCGGGAGCCCTCAAACTGCGCCCGTGGGCCCCATGAGGCGGTGTGATTGCATTTGTTCCCGTTTTGTTTTTTTACTTTAAAATAAGATATGTGCAGTGTGCATAGGAATTTGTTCATAGTTGTTTTTTTTTTTTTAAACTGTACTACAGCCCTCCAAAGGTCTGAGGGACAGTGAACTGGCCCCCTGTTTAAAAAGTTTGAGGACGCCTGCTCTCAGAGGGTTACCCTGGGTATTCTGTGTAGGCCTGCGTAAGAGGGAAGGGAATGGGTGATGGAAGCGGAGGTTATACTGATGGGCTGTGGAACCAAGGACACCTGGACTGGAGGGTAGGGCTGCCCTGTGGGGACACACTCAAGGCCAGCCTGTGACTGGAGACCCAGGTTGGGAATGTAACACAAAAGGGTCAGCTGCTCTGGAAACAGGGCCAGATCCAAAATTTGGAGCTGGGACTTTTGACGCTGCATAGAGATAACTTTGCTCTATGCAACAATAGAAAGTCTCCAGAACCTGTTCCTTTAACAGATGATAGAAACACAATATAAGTGATTTTGGAGTGATTTGCATCTCCAAAGCCACAGTCATAAAGCCATTTTGGGACATAAACTTGATCTTTTGAGTGGGTGACCAGAATATCCAATTGGTTCACTGAGCCCAGCTAGTTTTGAATGGTAATTCATGAGCTCTTAGAAGGCCAGAAATACTCCCTGTGTAAGTGAGAGACCCGTGGGCTGTCATGTCTTATAATGTCTGCTTCTCGTCGCAGATTAGACTGTTGCAGAGCAGAACCAGAATTCAGGGAAAAGAGCGATAAATCTGTGTTGTTGTTGTTGTTGTTTTAAAAAGCACATTTTTAACCAAGTTAATCTACTTCAAAAAAACAAGTAAGGTATCGATTTTGTTTCCTCTTCTGCAGACTGAGACTAGAGTCTATTGCAGTGTATTAAAATTCCAGTATAGCAAAACAGGACGACCTTTTGTTGTTTTTAATAACGGTATTAGGCCTGCAGGAAGCTAAATCTGATGAGAGAAAAGTGGTATTATAAAACAGAACAAAAAACTTTTAGGGTCTACCACCACTGCCCCATGTAAAAGTACCCACTTGAGCATATGTATGTCTGTCCTTGCCGCCCGTGTACCTGCCTTGTGCAAACTTAGAGCCTTTCTGAGCTTTACTTTCCTTAACTATGAAGGATTGATTTTTTTTTTTTTTTTTTTTTTTTTGTCAGAGTCTCACTTTGTTGCTAGGGCTAGAGGGCCATGGCGTCAACCTAGCTCACAGCAACCTCAAACTGCTAGGCTCAAGGGATCCTACTGCCTCGGCCTCCCAGAGTGCTCAGATTACAGGCCTGAGCCCTTCACACCCAGCCCTGAAGGATAGATTTAACAATCTTAAGGATTTCTCAAGTCCTAGAATGCCCCAGTTTTTTACATTGTAAGAGGAGATGGGTAAAGGTCATCTCCTGCTCCTCTGCCGCTCTCACTGCGCTGTTCCCATTTCATGCCTGTGGTGGGGGCCTGATGTCAATGGGGAAGGAGATCACATCTCCAGTTCAAGGCCCCACCCCTGCCAAGCATTACAGGGTCCTGTCCAGAGAAAGATGCCCCATCCCTGGGACAGTAAGGGGCTGGTCCTTCTGTGTTTTCTGTGACCTTGGTGTGGTTCAGTTTTTTTTCTTTGAGTCGTAGCCTTTCTTCTGGGAAGAGAGATAGAAGATTATGTCATGTTTTGTCCCAGCATGTGGGGGGAGGGGTCTCCTTTGGTTTTTGAGACTTGATATTTAAGGGAAAATCATTCATCTTTTCTTCCCAATTTTTGTTCCTCTTTCAGATTGATTCATGGTGCAAAGATAATAGCTATGTGATTGCTGGTTATTATCAAGCTAATGAACGAGTGAAGGATGCCAGGTATGTCACTGCAGAAACCCTCTGTGGGCTGGAAGACGAGCAGAGCACAGAGCAGTCCCCAGGAGCCGTCTGACTCTCGCTGGGCTCCAGACACACACTCTGTTCAGCCCACACCCCTCCTGCCCTCTGTGCTTGTTTATAGGATGTGAGAGGAACTGCGGTGTGGATAATTCCAAACATTTATATTAACGATGGGATACTGTCTTGTGTCTTCTTTATTTTGCTTTAGGGAATCCATACAAGACAAATGAAGTTAAGGCCTTAGGTTTCTGTCCTTGCTCTCTGCCTTGCCTCCCATGTCCAGACTAGCAATGAGGTCGAGCAGAGGCTCAGGAAGGAATACTGCTTTCTTTGCGGGTCAGTAAAACATCTTTAGGTTTGGGGCTATTAGGGTCTGGTCCTATGATGAGAATGGTGTGTGTGTTTGCTGCTTCCTTTGTCTTAGCTCCTAATTCCTTTAATCCAGATATTTCTCCCCCTGTGGTTTTCACTAATGAGCAGAGCTGAGGATTTTGCTCTATCTCTGCATCCATCTTGGTCCCAAAAGAAGATACACAGGAAACATTCATGTCAGGATAATTTGAGGAGGGTTAGTAAATGGGCTGTTCACAAAGGTGGGCGTCAGTGAAGAGAGCTCCTAAGAGGGTCCTGTGGTGACCAAAGCTAGTGACAGCAGCTATCTGTGCCTTCAGCCTGATGGGCTGGGGAGGAAGGACTGGGTAAAGAAGCTAACCAAGAGGAGCCCTTTCCCTTGTGTGACCAAGGCACACAGCCAGCCTCATGTGACTCCCACAGGGGAGGGTGGCCCAGAGCAGTCTCTCTTCCACGCCCATGATGTCTTCAAGGTCTTTGCTTTGACTGAAACCAGCCAGAAGCCAGAGAGAGAGGTGGAAAGTGTCCCCCACAGCATGTAATGGGGACACATGCTCAGGGTTCCCTGACATGCTTTCCTCACATCAGAGCCACAGACGCCAGTGTCTGGGGAATAGAGGTAGTGGGGATCCCTGGGGTAAGGTCCACCTGCTCATCACCGCAGAGACAGCGAGCTTGAGTGCTTACACCCTTCAGAAACATGGTCTTGGAGGGTGGGTCCAGGCACGGGACCCTGAGGGGTCAGGAGGCATTGGGCTCAAAGTCCTTTGACAGGCCAGCTGGGGGCAGTTCAGAACACGTCAGAACCCAGTGCTCACTGGCTCTTCTGCTTTTCCCCCCACCTCTCTGTTCTTCCTCTGAGTCCACAGGGGGCACTTGCTCTCCCTTCGGAGCATCTCTTACTAACCTCAGCCCTTCTGGGCCCCCTCTGGTATCACCTGCCTCCCTTGTACTGATGACTCACTGTCTCGCTGCCCTTCTGTGAGCAGAGGGTACACACAGGCCATGTCCATCTCAGTCTTGGTACAAGGGTGACTAGGTGTGGGCTGCTGTGTGGGCCATGACCCCATGCCCCTGAGTGAATGTGGAAGAGAGCAAGCACCATCTCTGCTGTGTGAGCCGGTGGCTGTGTGGGAGGGTGTGCAGGGGTACTTACACCTGGTGGTATATCCAAGATGCCCCCAGGGCACTGTGTCCTTTGAACTGACATTTTGAGAGTAGGCAGAGTCTTGGCAAGTGCAGATTTGGAGACCAGGAGGTCAGAAGCATCCCTGGTTGGGACAGCAGAAAGAAGCAGCAGGTGGGAATGTGGTGGGAGCAGGGGGTGCTAGGAAGTGATGCTGCACAGGCTGGGTGGGCCACACCTGAGGGTTTCTCCGTGTGCAAAGCATTTTGAACTTCATCTTGTGAGCAGCTTGAGGTGTCCCTGGCAGGAGGGTGTACTGGACAGGACAGAGCAGTGTCTCCCACAGCTCCCCTTGCAGAGGGAGAGGAGCCTAGGCAAGAGGAGATAGCGCTGGATTGTCAAGTCAGCACAGATAACCTCCCTTCTCCCTTAACCCCCCAACCCGTGCCTTACGTGGCTGCCGAAATGGGCAGAGCACACAGGCCCTCTTCACCACGTGTCCCTCATTGGGCTCACCATCCTCGTCTTCCTGCCTCCGTGCTGACCTCATTCTAGCTCTGCCTGAGCTATCTGTGCAGACATACCATTTTCTTGCTATTCAAGCCTTCACCTACAACGTCCCTCTTCCTCACCAAGTCCACATTCCTTTAGCTGCTCATTTGGATTTTGTGCATTTTCCCATTGATGTTGATCTTCAAGTACATTCTAGGCAGCCATTTGTCATATCTGTAGAGATGATTAAACATTAGGCTGCCCTTGAATAAGGAGCCCACCCCCAGTGTGAACCAGCCTTGGGCTCTGTTGAGGTCATCCTGTTTAATCTTCACAGCAGTGCACATATGAAGAAACTAGCCAGATAGGGTAGAGACTGAGAGGCCACACAGTTGGGGAGCTCAGGGGCTAGGGCCACGCTGACTTCTTTCTTAAATACTATCGTTTCTACCTGGAAGCCATTCCCTTCCCTCTTCCACCAGAGCTAGCTTAAAATCTACTCTTTCTGTTCTAGAAATATCTTATTACCTGATCAACAGTGTCTCATAGCATAAGATTTGGAGCTAGATGGATGTGGATTCAAATTCTGGGTGACTCACCCATGAACTTCCTTGAACCTCAGTGGTTCTGTCTGTAAAGTGGAGCCAAAGCTTGTGCTTTGGGAGAGTGGGAGCAAAGACAGAAGGAAACAGAGGGCAGCACCTATGGCTCAGTGAGTAGGGCGCCAGCCCCACATACGGAGGGAAGTAGGTTCAAATTCAGCCCCAGCTGACAGCTACTTGTAGTCCCAGCTACTTGGGAGGCTGAGGCAAGAGTAGTCATTAACTACAAATTTTTAACTTCCTTCCTAAGAATGAATTTTAAATTTGAGTTCTTGGGCATCTCAAATGGTAGTTTTTGTTGTTGTTGTTTTGTAGTTTTTGTTTTTAATGACTGTTTCTTGGCCTTCCTCTCAGTAAAGTCACCAACTAGTATGACAATGGTTAGAAACAAAAGCTTTTTAAATTTCACAGCAAGAGGTTCTGCCTTTTCCCTTACAAGTCCCTGGAAGATTGAGCACTTAGCAGGTGCCAGTTTCCTTCTATCTGTGCACATAAGGATTGAGAGAATTGGGACCAGTAAAGATACAGGAGTGATCTGTGATGTGTCTGGTAAAATCAAGCAGGAGTGGGGTGCAGGGTAGATGGACCGGCCTCCTCCCAGGGCCCAGTTCCTGCTTCTCAGCGTCTGCTGTTGGAGCTCTGGGGACTTGGCATTCACAAATTCCTGGTCAGCTTAGTCAAGTACCACCTTCAGTTTGACCGAGGATCATAATAACTTCTTCTATTTTCTATTTCTTTTCTTTTGTTTGTTCGTTTATTTAAAGCAGAGTCTCACTGTCTCACCCCAAGCAGAGTACCATGGGGTCATAGCTTACAGCAACCTCAGACTCCTGGGCTCAGGTGATCCTCCTGTCTCAGCCTCCTGAGTAACTGGGACTACTCCACAACATCTGGCTAATTTTTCTATTTTTCAGTAGTGACAGGGTCTCACTCTTACTCAGGCCAGTCTAGAACTCCTCAGCTCAAGTAATCCACCTGGCTTGGCCTCCCAGAGTACTGGGATTACAGGCATGAGCCACCGTGCCAGATTATTAATAGGGTTTTTTTCAGACCAATCACAAGGGAAGAACTGTACTTATATACTATATTTATTTAAATAAGTTCACAATAATCAGTGTATTTTTATGCCTGTTAAGAAGTATACGTGGTGACTTGACGCCCACAGCACAGTGGTTATGGTGCCAGCCACATGCACTGAGGGTGGCGGGTTCAAATCCGGCCCAGGCCAACTAAACAACTGCAACAAAAAGATAGCCGGGTGTTGTGGCGGGCACCTGTAGTCCCAGCTACTTGGGAGGCTGAGGCAAAAGAATTCGCTTAAGCCCAAGAGTTTGAGGTTGCTGTGAGCTGTGATGCCACAGCACTCTACTGAGGCTCATAATGAGACTCTGTCTCAAAAAAAAAAAAAAAAAGTAGTAATATATATGGCTCATTTTCTGCTCAAAAAGCTAAACTTCTGATTATATAGGAAAATAAGATGCACAAAAAGAAAGCTCCGTGCTGAGGATTCTGTGTTAAAGAGCACTTTAGAAATAAATAGTCTCAAAGTGAGGCGAGGCTGCTTGGAGAGGGTGGCATGTCTTCTGGGCACTGAAAGATTGAAAGGAATTTAATAAGAGCTTGGTCTGGAAGGTTAAACAGAACAGTGTGAATCAAACTGGAAGGGTATATGAGGGAGACAGCACGTAGGTAGACAGTTCGCTGAATTGAAAGACACAGACCATTGATTCTGTGAATTGGAAAGGCAGCTCTGTCCACTGTGAGAAAGGCCTGGCCTGGTCGGGCACAGAGGCTCACTCCTGTAATCCCAGCACTCTGGGGGGCTGAGGCAAGTGGATCCCTCGTGCTCAGGAGTTGTAGATCAGCCTGAGCAACAGCAAGACACTGTCTATACTAAAAATAGAAAAATGAGCCAGGCATTGTGGTGGCCACCTGTAGTCCCAACTACTCAGGAAGCTGAGGCAGGAGTCTCGAGGTTGAGCCCAGCAGTCTGAGGTTGCTGTGAGCTAGGCTGACACCACAGCACCCTAGCCTGGGCAACAGGAGAACCTACCTCATAAAGAAAAAAGCCCTGGGTGGCATCATGTTACGGGCAGTGTTGAGTGGTGTGTGTGGGTTTGTGAGCAACAGGGGATATGATGGAAGTTCCATTTTAGGAAAATTGACCTAACGAGAGTTTTCAGGATATAGTAGATAATCTTCCAGTCTGGAAGTGACTTTAGCAACCTGTTCCTAAGCCTCCTGAGCAAAATGAGTGCAAGGAGGGTGAAAGGGTCCAGCATAAGGAAAGAACCTCCAGCAGCTGGTAAGGAAGGAAGAGCAGAGCAGAGAAGGCAGCCTCAGGTCAGAGAAACTAGAAATGGGCCTGCACAGGGTGGACTGCGACCAGGAACCCTCGAGGGGGTGGCAGGTACTGCACCACTAGGCCGTGGTTGGCAGAAGTCTGGGTGGTAACTTGCAGAGAGGAGGGGTTAGGTGGCAAGTTGCACAAAGCTGTGATAGGCATGTGGGGCCAGAGTGAAGCTTATTAAAGAAGTTTAAGAAATGGGGTTGGAGGGGAAGAGGAAAGTTGGGCAGAGGAGAAGGAACAAGTTCAACACTTTTTTCTCTTTCCCTGAATATAAAGGTGCATACACATTTGAAGGCAGACCTTGGGGCTTGTAGAGAAAGAAGAGATGGAAGGCCCCTCCCGGCACAGTATAGGAGACCAGAGCAGGAGGGGTGTAGGCTCCTCCATAATTAGCTCGGTAGCAGAGGCAGAGCCTTACAGACACAGAGAAGACGTGAGGAAACTTAGGAGTTTTAAAAAAGAAAAGCTGACTCAAAGCTGGGAGGCTACTTTGACTTGGTGCAGTAGTGCAGAGACCTGCAGCCCAGCCCAGCGGCTGGTGAGCACCCGGAGGTGCCGGTTATCTGCATGCCCACGAGACCCCCGCTGTGTTCCAGGGAGCCTTCCTATTTAGGAGACGCCCTGTCAAGGTCCCCTCTGTGGGGGCCTCCTGGCTGGATTGAGGCAGGGACCTGCTGAGGGTGTTGCGCCACATTGCCAGACGGCATTTGCTGTGCTCACCACAGCCGTCATTGTGAGGCTGCAGCCACCAAGAGCCCGTTGAAAGAGGAGACACGGGCACACACGGCCTTTTGGCCCTGTGGGTCTCTGTCAGTTCTTGGTATGTTAGCTGTGTCTCATGTAGACGTGTTGAGTGGCACTATCTAGAGCACGGTAGCACTTACCAGTTCTCCTCTGGCAGTCCCAACCAGGTTGCAGAGAAGGTGGCCTCCAGAATCGCCGAGGGCTTCAGCGACACAGCTCTTGTCATGGTAAGATGCCCTGGTGCTGCTCACAAGATGGCTGCTTCCTCTTGTCGTTGTGGCACTTTGCTGTGCAGTCTCCTTTCCGTGGATACTTTGACTGATTTGTCTCCTATGGACCATTGCCCCCTCTTCCAGCATTCTCCCAACTACACACTTGAAGTTGTGGGATGGCTATGGGTTGTGAAATGCTACGGTCACAGCACAAGGATGTCCAGTGGGGGGTGATCTCTGAAGTTCATGGTCCTCGGGGTGAGGCCTCCGTGCCCACAGCAGCAGCAGTACCTTAAAACTTACTAGAAGTGCCAGTTCTGAGCTGGGCACACTAGCTCATGCCTGTACTCCAAGCACTTTGGGAGGCCAAGACAGGAAGATGTTCAAGGCCAGCAATTTGAGATTAGCCTGGGCAACATAGACCCCATCTCTAAAACTAAAATTTATTAGCTGGGTATGGTGCTACATGCTGCAGTCCCAGCTGCTCAGGGGGCTGAAGTGGGAGGGTTACTTGAGCCCAAGGGGCGAGGTTGCAGTGAGCTGTGATTGTGCCACTGCAGTCCCTCCTGGGCAACAGGGTGAGACCCTGTCTCAAAAAAATTAATTAGTTGCCATTTCCCAGGCCCCCACCCCAGACCCCACTGAATCAGAAACTGGAGGTGGGGCCGGCAGCGTGTGTGACATGCCTTCCAGGTGATCCTGATATACACCACTGTGAGAACTACTGGTTACAGCCAGCACGGCCTCCGGGGATGCAGGGAGGGTACAGGTCAGATGTGCAGGCAAATGACATTAAAAGCCTTGTTAAACAATCTTGATTCAGACAGAATTCTAAGAGTTCAGGAAGAAGTAAGGTTGGAAGGGTCTTTTGTGAAAAAAAAAAAAACATGAAGGGCCGCGTCTATAGCCCAGTGGGTAGGGCACCGGCCACATACACGGGGGCTGGCGGGTTCAAACCCAGCTCAAGCCAGTTAAAACAACAATGAAAACTGCAACAAAAAAAAATAGCTGGGCATTGTGGCAGGTGCCTGTGGTCCCAGCTACTTAGGAGGCTGAGGCAAGAGAATCGCTTAAGCCCAAGAGTCTGAGGTTGCTGTGAGCTGTGACACCACGGCACTCTACCCAGGATGACAGCTTAAGACTCTATCTCAAAGAAAAAAGAAAAAAACAATGAAGGACTTAATTATTTTCCTGCAAAATGCACAGTTTGGGTTGGGCGCCCGTAGCTCAGTGGTTAGGGCACCAGCCACATGCACCAGGGCCGGTGGGTCCAAACCCAGCCTGGGCCTGCTAAACAAACCCCCCCCCCCAAAAAAAAAAACAATAATAGCTGGGCATTGTGGAGGGCACCTATAGTCCCAGCTGCTAGGGAGGCTGAGGCAAGAGATTCACTTGAGCCCAAGAGCTGGAGGTTGCTGTAAGATATGATGCCACAGCACTCTACTGAGGATGACAAAGTGAGACTGTCTCACTTTAAAAAAATATATCTATATACACAGTTTGTCTCAGGTCTGGCTTTCATGGAGTGATTCTGCATGGCAGGAAGGAAGGGTTCCTGCCCTGGGCAGTGTTTGGACTTAATGCATTGAAAGCTCCACAGAGGTTCCTGTGACTCACTCTCTTGTCCTCTGCCCTGTCTTCAGGTGGATAACACCAAGTTTACGATGGACTGTGTAGCGCCTACGATCCACGTTTACGAGCACCATGAGAACAGGTGGCGGTGCAGGGACCCACACCAGTGAGTGCCCAGCCAGTGCTGCATCAGCATATTCTCCAGAGTGTCATACTGTGCACATTCCCTGATCCTGAGGGACTGGGGCCTGTTGGGCTTCTGTAGGGGGAACTGAGTGGCACTCAAGAGTCTTCCCGCCCCAGACCCCAGGGCACAAACACCCTTCCCAGGATTTACTTGTGGTCACTCAGAAAGCATCAGTCATCTCCCTCTTTTTCAAAATTCCCTTTGCAGGAAGCCCATCCCATTTTCTGATGCCTGTGTGTTGTATTCTTGGTACACACCCTACCTGCTCCCGGTGTCCGTGTTTCACTTGCTGCCACTGTGTTGTATTCTTGGTAGACACCCTACCTGCTCCCGGTGTCCATGTTTCACTTGCTGCTACTGTGTTGTATTCTTGGTAGACACCCTACCTGCTCCCGGTGTCCGTGTTTGACTTGATGCCACTGTGTGTGATATTGTGTGTCGAGACCCGAAGTGCTCGCGGGGTCCCTCTGTCACTTGGTCGGAATGTCTGTTTTATTCTTGGTAGACACCCTACCTGCTCCCGGTGTCCGTGTTTCACTTGCTGCCACTGTCTGTTATATTCTTGGTAGACACCCTACCTGCTCCCGGTGTCCGTGTTTCACTTGCTGCCACGGTGTGGTATTCTGGGTAGGCACCCGACGTGCTCACAGAGAGCTAGAGCCCCCGGCTGCCCTCGC